>OY757257.1:12243099-12272909 GCA_963584085.1 Pyrausta aurata | reverse complement strand
ACAACACTAGGTTTGATGAACACTATAAAAAACAAAATTATTTTTGCTGTCAACAAAATATTGTGATATTTTGGCTAAGTGAACCTTTAATTCAGTTAAAGTTGCCAAAAAAAACCCATTGAACACTCACCGCATTGATCCCGCTGGTCTGCTGTCCCGCCTGCATGGCGCACGTCAGCAGCAGCGGCAGCCGCAGCCGCTCATCTCTCAGCACCCGCAGCATGCTCCAGCGCTGCGAGCCGCTGGAAGCCGCTTCGGAAGCGCGCGACTCTTCGCGAAGCAAGTCCAGGTCCTCGGTTAGGACACTGGTGGACACGCCTCTTAGACGACTAAGTTCTGGAATGAGAATTATTTATTAATCAATCTATCTGTAAAAGATGAAATATGAAACCAAAATTGCGCACGGGCGGGACTCGAACCAGCATCTTTCTGGCTTACCGGGCCAACTGCTCTTCCAATTGAGCTACCGTGCTGTCGGTCTGACCGCACGAAATTCTTGGTCTCATAGATACGTCATTGCGTGATGTCAATCTATCTGTATTTTGTAAACCAGGCAAAAATACAGGCCCATACAATACTTTAAAGATAGAAACATAACTTATTAAAATATCACACAAATGTAACACAATTTTGCCGGCGTAGTGTTGCGCAACAAGAAATATAGAAGATACTGCATCAAACTATGGCATGAACTGTAATCGTGATGTTTTGATCCCGGAACATGATATCTATATTTTTTGTTTTAGGAATTTGTCACTAAACAAACTTAATATTATAATTTGTACTTGTAAAAAGCAACTTTGTCAGACAAGGAATCAAACCCTATATTTAACGCTATCTTCATGATATCTTTCCTCAAGAATGGTAATACCGCGATAGTCCGTCTTGCTTGATTTCACTGCCAGCTAGGTTTGCTATTGTTACAAACAATATTGAATGTAAATGAAACCCAGTTCTTTTGGAACTTAAGACTATACCTTTGGTAGAGAGAAATAGTTTGTTTTTTAAGAATTTATTGCATCCATTTAGTAAGAATATATATCATACATCAAATTCCTCAGAAACGCTGTATTAGCATTGAGGAAAATATTGATTAACCGGTTTAACTCACCTCTTAAAGCACTTTCTTGGTTCTTCTTAACTACATAAAGATATTTTGGACTTTCAGGCAACATAAAAAGTAAAGGTAAACAAAAAATGACTAGCAACACGTAGACGGACAGTAAGTAGGGCCAGTCGTTCGCACCACCTGAAACAAATAGCTTTAATCAGTAACAACAAAGTACTGATCTAATCAAAACGTTTCAAATAAGCATATCATTCGAAATACAACATTACTGGTAAGATGCGACTAAATAATAATATTATCCTACCGATTATCGGTAATGGCGGCCCCTCTCAACAGAGATAGGCCCGGTACGCAGGAGATATTATAGTGCCCAGATGTGTGCGCAATACACAAGTGCACTCTCTGTTCCTTCACTCTCATTAAATCGGTGAGACGGCTCCGACATGACCGATGAGAGATCAGCCGCAGGACCAACGGCTTAACGTGATTTCCGAGGCCCAGGAATGTCATCACCGCCAACTTCCTAGCTGTTGCGGCAGTTATTTTCAAGACAGAAAACGGCCTGACCCGGGATTAGAACTCTTGACTCTACCTCTTGGGTAGTGACCAGCGATCTAATACCGCTTTACCAACGAGGCAGAACCATGAATTATGTAATGGGTACCAAACTTGGAATTCGTCCAAGTTACTAAAATATTATTTTTGATCTTTTGGGCATACACTCAAATGTGTATGGACACCCAGTCGCACTACTAAACTGCTTATACATGTGAAAGCTTACTTAGCGTTAACGTACCTAATAGAAACTTAAGGCCCATGACTTGCCCCACGAGGACACCGACGTTGACCCCCATGGGACACGCGACCCCCATGGCCCCCGTCAGGCTGAGGGGGGCCAGTTCGGTCAGGTACATTGGCACTATGCTTGTGGTTAGACCTGAAAGAAAAGGACATGACATGTACCTATTTGTGTGTTTGTTATGATTGATGATTAGATCTGCAAATTTACACATAGGGCACGGAAGTAAGGAAGATAAGCTAGATTTCATCGACATGACAGTTATCTATAGCACTGAATACTATATGAACCGGTAACAGCGCATGTAATAGTTCGTATACATTACTTATCAAGAACAGTAAGAATAGCAGCTTTCAGTCCGCCTTTTGTTCACAGTATTCAAGATAGAGGCGATGCGCTGAACCACAGCGGTGATAAAGTCTAAAAAATTCGCAGCCAAATTGCCGGCAAATATATATATAATAAAAATTTACAAATTTTGACAGTTTTAATCTCCGTAACTTAGTTTCCAAGCTTAGTTTGAGTGCTATGAATATGACCATACACCTCTGAAGATTTGTACAGCGCCTCTAGCGTTCTTGTAGTGAACTCACATAAAGGTTTTCTTATATTACCTCCAGCCAATCCCACAAGGAGCCTCCCCAGAATCAGCATCTCGACAGAGTTGGCGGCGCGGCAAAAGCCGAACAGCAGAGCACCGGCCACCCATAGCACGCTGATCGCTATTGTAGACTTTTTCCTGCAAATAATACGGTTTCATTTACCTTACAATTAGCGCAATGAACAATGTAAGTCAAATCTGTGAGTGATTGACGATATCTGTATTTCAGTGTGGTGAGTTCCTTCAGACGCGTGACAGCAGCCCTTCGTAGCGTATCTAAATAATGTAAACAAACCGTACCTCGTAGTTCGTAGCATAAAACTAACACCCTTATTCATTAAAACGCAAACAGTCTAATAAACCTGTTTTAACTATTACACTGTCTGTCTCGTTCTTTCTTGGCGCTATCATAATTTGACAGAAAGTGACAAAACAGTGTAATAGCTAAAATATGTATATTTGACTGCTTGAATTATTATGAATAAGGGGGTTACAATGACTGTTGTAGTATAAGATCAATTGATTATAGAACTCGATCTGAAGACATCTCTTTAATTTATCCTACCCCTTCTGTCACGCGCAACTGAATGACTGCCAATAGCAGGTCGTACAGACCTTTATCATTCAACAGTTAAGTGGGCGATAAATCAATCAACAATTCAAAACATTACATGAATGTTTCACAAAAATATAGTATTAATAGGAATTAATAGAATCAATTTATTTGACCTGAATACATATGACTGCACATTATACTTTACAATTCGCGTTAGCGAAAATTGACATTATCATTATCTGCCAAAGGACGTCCACTGCTGAACATAGGCCATCCCCGACGGCTTTCCACAACGGTGGTGAGCGGTCTGCATTCAGTGCGATCCTGCGTTCTTTATAAGGTCGTCTTTCCATCTTGTCGGTGGACGTCCTACACTGCGCTTTTGGTCGAAGGGTCTCCAATCCACCACTGCCACTTGAGCTTACTGATTCGTAGGGCTATATCCGTTACTTTAGTTCTTTTACGTATCTCCTCGTTTCTGATTCGATCTCCTAGAGAAACACCTAGCATGTTTTCTTTGGTTCATAAATAAATTAAGACGCTATTTTAATATGATCATACACCGATCGAACTAGAATTTTCAACAACTTAACTTAATCGTGACGGCACATGCTAACTATTGTAAATTAAACCTTTTTTTTTTCTAGTGTATACGTGCTTGCTTGCAAGTTGAGCCAAGCATATAAAAGAGTCATTGCAATTTGAGTCTTCTGTCCAAGCTCTTACCTCCCAAAGCGGTTCGCAAGATCAGCTCCAAGTATGGAGCCCGTGCATCCGCCCACTATGAAGATGGAGACCACGGCAGACCAGAGAACGTTCAGCCATTCCTTGTCTAACGCCACGTCGTAATGGGCGATGATGCTCTCGTTACAGAAGGTCTTCAATAGCTGCAAGAAAAGAAACAAAGATATTCATTATTTATTAGCATTAACATTTAGTTTTTTTTTTATTATGGCACGCACGGTTTGCGTCAGCCACGGCGAAGGATCAAAAGGTATGGAATAGTATGGGAACTTGAAAAAGGATTGAGTGCAACGAAACGTTTGCGTTTACAATTTCAAATTTAATGATTTAACGGCCTATGTGTTTTTAGCCTTGCAGGAACTGTAATAATAGTTCCCCTAGCCGATTTCGACTACGGTGGCCAGTCACAACGACTAACCGACTGCGCGGGACATATTATAGTGCACAAGTGTGTGCGCAAACACAGGTGCACTCTCTATTCCTTTCACTCTCATAGCCCGATGGGACAGCAATCTGACACGACCGGAGAGAGATCAGGCGCAGGACCAACGGCTTTACGTGCTTTCCGAGGCACAACTTCCAAACTCCGGGATTCCCTGTGATTTCTAAACAGAAAAACCCAGGTCTATATTTTTGGCCCGACCCGGGAATCGAACCCGGGGCCTCTGGCGCAGCCGTAGCTTTAAAACGGGACCTTCTAACCGCTGCGCCACTGAGGCAGTTGTAGGAACTAGGAACTGTATCAAACATGTGTACAACGTGTAAGTAAACTGAATGGTCTCAGAAGCCCTAGGACATCAAAACAACGTCTGTTTGTTTACAATTAGGCTAAACAAATAACCATTAGACTCTATTTACTATAGCGCGTCGTAACTATAAATGAGTTACTGTATTGATCTCATATGCGCTATACTTGAACCTTGGGTTACTCGGGCAAACACGTGGTCATAAAACAATGACTATGAGAATCTGATAACGCACATAAATAAGCAGTCATTACATTAACACGTTTCGGGACAGTGACCGCCTACAGGCGTGAAAACAATAAAACATCTATTGTGTCTGGAATAGTGTCCCGGAACGTGTTAACCACAAGTATATTAATGAGGGCATCAAGTAAACGTATTCTATCAAAACTAAAAAAAATCGTATGCGATGCGTCTACGCAAAGATTTGAGCCGCAAGTTCAAACAAACGATCAATCTATGGCTTAGGTATGCGAAACAAATGCGCGTTTACGATAAAGAAGCGAATCATATCATATAGGTATTACGAATTTTATTTAACACGTTCCGGCCCGGGACACTATTCTAGACACGATAGATAAGAATAAGAATAGGGAATATATTTATTGCCTCACGCCTGTAGGCGTTCACTGTCCCGGAACGTGTTAACAAATAAAAAGATGTTGATGACAACTAACCAGACAAAACCAAGCAAAGGAGTCATTTTTTTAGCATCAGTTACGTACGTCTAATGATGAAATTGCACCCTAAATTAATAACTTATTTTTTTAGGCAATTAGACGAAAGATAACGTTTAAATGAAACCGGAATCTTAAAAACAAATTTAAAAACCGGTTAAGTGCGTGTCGGACCCGCGCACTGAGGGTTCCGTGCCACCCTGAATTCAGGGTCCACTTACTTTACTTTCATTTAACGAAAACATCACAATATATTTCGACAGCAAAAATAACTTTGTTTTTCATAGTGTTTGTATGAAAGACAAAGTTGTATTTGCGGTTGATAAAAATGTACAATATCTCAAAAACTACTGGTTCGATCTCCTTCAAACCAATTTTCGTTGCAAGTTTTTGTTGAGATCTACATCATATATTTTTTTCAAAATTTTCACTTTCTTACTTCAAAAGTTAGATGGGGGGGGACGCCCATTTTACCACTTTGGAAGCGTCTATATCTCAAACCTTACACTTTTAGAAAAAATGGTTTTAGAAACCTCAACATCATTTTAAAAGACCTATCCATAGACACCCCACACGCATAGGTTTGAGTAAAAAAAATATTTTAGGTTTTAGTTTCATGTATGGGAGCCCCCCCATTAAATATTATATTTTCTTACTTTTTGTATCTGAATCGGAAAGCGGTGAACAAAATACACCTACCTACCAAGTTTCAGCTATGTGATGCTTATAGTTTCAGAATAAAGTGGCTGTGACATACGGACGGACAGACAGACTTGACGAAACTATAAGGGTTCCGTTTTTTGCCATTCGGCTACGGAACCCTAAAAAGCATTGTATTGATTAGTTTCCATCACGCGCACGCCATTTCTCCTCAAGCCATAGACTATTGAGTATAGATCAATATAATTATTTCATTTTTTTTGTATCCTGACATTTGCATGCTAATTTATGTAGCCCAAATATGTGATTCTTTTATTTACCTACTGTAATTTGACAACTTGTATACCATATTTGACGCAAATAAATGATTGATTGATCAAGTTCAACAATACGTGTATAGGAACGTCGGGCTGGTTAATATAAAAACAATATCAATTATTTCAAATATGAGATTTTGTTTAGATCAAGTTTTATCTACTTTTATTTACCTTACAATTGGAATCTCCGAAAAAAATATGTTAATAGAATTTTTAAGATTTTTGCATAAATGGTTATATAATAGAGCCGTGGAACGGAAAGCAACTCTGTCTATGTTTGACAGTTATCAGGGAGTTTTTGGCGGGAAACGGGAAGAGAAAGATGGTCTTTGTTTCTTAATTTTCGTTATTGGTTTTTTCGGGTCCATTATTGTGATTGTGTGGTGAATTATCATGATAATGTGTGCTTCTAAAGAATACAATGAAGTAAAAGTAAGAAATAAAGAAAGGCGCTTGTATCTGATCCGGATCGTTCGCCCGCTCCAAACTTCCTCGGGCATTGAAATGTGAACCAGCCTCATATTTCAATGAGTTAGGTAAGGTTAGGTTTAGGTTAGTTTAGTGTTAGTGTTAGTTATAGCGATAAATTGTAATTTGTGTGTTAATGAAGAATTTATATAACAAGGGAAAAAATAAACTAATGACGAGGCAGCATGGTCTATGACCTTAGCCTGTTCCTAGAGGAACGAACAAACAAAAAAAAAATTGACAGTTATTACTGACTGACATTGACTCATTGACTGACAGGAGTGTGGAGTTCATAGAAAGTAGTATAGTATAGAATGACAAACGCGGATTTTCAGCGTAACCAAAAAGTTACTTTACATGTGTGCGTTCAATAGTGATGTGTATCTTATGGTGGTCCAAGTTTTATCGACGAGGTTACGATAAATCATGTAAATTGAAACAAAAATAATTAAATTAATACACTTTTAATTACATAATACTTTCTATTTTATAAACAAGACAACCTCATTTTTGTTAAATTACATATTTATTTATTTATGTATGAAGACATTCTAGAAACACTTATACACGTTCCAACATAGACCTTACCACAGCACAGCTTCGGGCCAGTGCTGAGAAGAAGCTGTGCAAGAATTACGGTTACCTAAAAAAATCAGTCAAAAAATTTATCGATACTGATGACGTCATCATTTAGTCAAGCCCTAGTGTAAAGAAACGGTTTCTTATTTTACTGAAAATACCTGAATTAATCTATTGGAAACTTTGATATATGGCTGCAAATCACAAAGGAAGTCCTAAATTTACTGTACAATTTGGCATCGGAGTCGATTTCACTCACAAATTTTATAAAATTTGGATTTCAATTTTTTATCAATGATTCATATTTACTGGTGGAAAGTATGATTTTCGGGATTGTATCCTCGGCGCACTTCACAGTTGCTGAAAGCACAAGTCATTTCATCTGAAATTGTTATACAAAACTTAAATTATAATTATATCCATTCATAATTTTTCAAAAATTCCAACGACGGAAACTTGACGTATCCACTAAATCCATTATTTCTTAGAAAACGGTCTCGCTGTCATAAGGTCTTTCGCTGTCAAATCCTATAGAATTTCACTAAGTAGCACGCTCTTTTTAAAGCGAAGATTTTTTCTTTCTCTATGGTGGAGTTGGACTTGGAGTCGTTTTTGTTTCGAATTGAGTGTTTGTGTTCTCCGGATTTTGCATTATTATAACGAAACATAGACGAAAATGGCAGCAACAACAGCCCCTATTTCACTAAACCGTTGTGTGAACTGTGCAGTAAGGTTTCAACGGAACGTGCAAAGCCAATTACTTTTAGAAACTACAGAAAATGTGCGTCAACTTGTACGTGATTGGATTTTTCGCGAGGTGAGGTTTTTAACCTTTATAAACCTTATTGTAACCTTCTTCTCCTTCTTCTTCTTCTGTCGCACGTACATTCGGTTTTCACAGTAATTAAAACGCTTTTATTTTTCAGTTAAATCCACTTGATGCAGTTTGCTTGAACTGCTTGATTATATTACAAGAAAGTACTTCTCCTGATACAAAAAGAAGATTTGGATATCGGAATATCTGTATTCCATGTGGTGCTTCTATTTTAAGAGCACGGCAAACACAAACTGTTTCCAATGACTCTGAAGAAAGGAACATTATTCTGCAGTGGATACCACCACACCAGGTAATTAAATTTTTTATTTAACTATCCAGTAATGGTATGCAATGAAAATTATATTGTTGGTTAGTCACATATTAGCAGTATGGAGTTCAATATGTTTACAAATAAGTAGGTACTTTTAAAATGACTTTTCCTTTTGTCTTATGGTTGGATAGCTTTGAAATAATTAAAGCAGATAATTGTATCATGATTTGCTGTTATAATTTTAATATTTTTTCAGGTGAATCGCTTGGAACAAGTCTGTAGGGCTTGCTGGTTGAAAGCGTCTCGTGCTGTGAGCAGGCAAAGACAACAGGATAATAAGAGAGCTGTGGTGTGGATTCAGCCAGTGTTTGCAGATAGCATTGACTTCCTGCCACCACCTCCCACGCCTGCATCTGCTAAGCCCACGATTCCCAGGACAGTATCAGAAATTACTATGAATAATTACAAACGCGCTGCTTCTACATCTCGTCACTGTATATTTAGCTTATGTGAAAACAAATCTCGATGTTTGATACCAACACTTTTGAAAGAAAGATTACTAATTGATTATTCGTTTTATGTCCCCCGCTGTGCTCGTATTTGTGATTACCATTTGAACGAAACTCATAATGACTGGAATAATTTGTACACAATTAGTAATTGTTCGAATTTTACTGCAACGCAAATAGAAGACTTATGTTCTTTACTTAAAAGTAGTGCAACTCGAAATTATATTAAAACATTGAAACTATAATTCAACATAATACCTACTATCAATTTGAGCAGTTACTAAATGATATTCCGGCTATCAGTAAAGGGTTGAATATCCTAAAAGATGTCTTGCTATGTTTCTAACGAAACTTCGTACAGGAGATAGTCATGAACGCATAGCTTCCCTTTTTAATGTATCTCCCTCAACTGTGTGTAATAAATTAAATATTGTTAGACAGTGCTTTGATGAACAATTTTTCCGTTTGCACTTGGGGACACATAACTTCAGTATCCAGCAAGTAGCTCAATATAATTTGTGATCCAGCAAGTAGCTTAAGATAAATGGCCTATTTGGTAATCCTGACACAGATCCTGAATTTATGCCTAAAAACTACCTATTTTTCTTGTGTGCTGTAATGGTTATATTCTTGATGTGGTTGGACCCTACCCAGCGACAGAGTCGAATACTTCTATCATGATTAGATTGTTTAGCAATAACAGTCCGTTGCGGTCGTTTTTTAGAGAAAATTATGTTTTTATTCTTGATAGAAGTTTTCGGGATGTAATTGCATTTTTGCAACAACATGGTTACATTGAATGTCAGGAATATTTTAATACAGCCTCCACCCATCTTATGCTGGACTTTAAAATTAATTAATAGATTTCGTCCATTGATCAGAGATAACTTTTAAGCTGAGCAAATACATATTATTGATTGCACAAGCTAGGAGAAACACCCAAAATTATTTAGCTACCATCGTGGAAATGCACAATTTAAATAGAGTGAGGGTGCCATTTGCTAGCATTGATAGTAATCTCTTAAAGTTAAATGATTTTCCAAAACTTGAATTCTTGGACCTAATTCTCTTTGCCCTTGGGATTTACCAAATTAAACAAGCGCGTTCTTTTTATGCGGAACATGTCAGGCAACTGGAGAGTACAGAATAGAGGTGTACCGGCAACCTGCACATGAACTTGGTCTGAATAATTATCTTCTTTGTGGTAGGATACAATCAAGGCACACTAGTCGAAAAACGTATATATTATACCTATATTCTTGTTGACACTAACTCATCAACTTCTAACACTAGAGCTGCGCTTGCTGGATACTATTGCAATAGTCTGGTAGGCAGACGCACTGTCGGTTGTTGTGCACATGTGATGTGTGTTGTTTTTATCTTGGGCACGCTACCAAGATCAGGTCGAACCACTGCATCTTTGGTTATCTTGAGGTACTGTTACTGAGAGATGATTTCGAAAATGATGATGATTTACATGAATAAATGTATTTTGATTTGTTATGCTATTTTGTTTTTATTTAATAATACCTTGAACTGTATATAATGGCTACAAATATTTTTTATAGCGAAGAGGTGTAAGTTCGATTTCTAGCTTAGAAAAGTGCAATCTACCTTTACTCGGCTTTTAATATTTGTTTCTATGACTATATTATAATATTATTGGCATTCATAGCATTGTGTATGCAAATAATGAAATAAAATGCATAAAAAGTTTTTAGGTTATATCATTTACGTTTTGATGAATTTTCAAATATTCCCGTTAGACAAAAACATACATACTAATATTGCTAATGTTTTTAAGACATTTTAGGGAAAAATTTGACAATGTTTTACTACTAGACGTCACAATTTATGGTGGGCCCATCGTCCATACAAGAAAAAAATGTCTTCTTTCGAATAATAAGCCGCTAAAGATTTAAAACGGAAATTTTAGCGTCATTTACCGCCTGTTTATGGCTGGCCAAACGTGACGGTTTAGTAGATTTCGTCACAGAATATTTTATTTTATAAAATACAAGGAATTAATTTTTACGGTTGAATTAATGGCAGCTACAAAAGTTCCATATGCCTTTAAATCCGACATAAGGTAAGACTAGCTGCCAACAAAAACACTCACATCAGCGGGGGTGTTCACAACTCCGATGTTGAACCCGACGGGCAGCGAGGAGCCCAGCGTGGTGGCTACGCCGGCTAGCACCAGGTAGAACGACCATCCTGGCTTGTAATCGTGCGACTCTGTCAGATGCTGATGCTCGGTGGTTACCTAAAAACAACAAATTAATTAAATATTAGCACAAAAAATCTGCGTCAAATAGCATACCAAAGAAATTGCAAGAAGAAAATTATCTGTTGTGTACAATTAGCATTTGCAACACAAAAATAAAACCAAATATATTTTATCGTAACATTCGTAACATAGCTTTACGGGATGGCAAACATTTATTATACAGTAAAGCGAGCCGAGCCAGGTCTAGCCGAGCTTATTCAAGTAACACTGTACGTAAAACTCTCGCCCCGTTAGGCTACTTTCTAACGGGAAGTCCAGTTCTGTAGGATCATAGAAATTACTGGATTCTGCGGAAATTCTGTGTTGTTCACACGGCAGTATCCCGTTTTTGCAGGTACGTTGTCTGTGAACTCCTGTCCGTGTCGTGTCTATCTCGCTTGCACTAACCGATAGAAAAAACTAAACGGCATCCTGCAGAAAACAGAACCTACAAAAACGGGATGCAACCGAGAGATACAGCCTTTACATTACGTTACTTACGGCATCATGCTCAAGTCATTATGAGCTTAAGAAACATTTGAGTGCCGATTTATATGTACCAGAGAATACACTACAAAAGAGCAAATTATACTATTTTTAAAACGCGTGTGCACAAAAGTACTAATATTTTAAAAGATCAAAGCTTAAAGCTATAACAAAACCAACTTACAAATATGCCCAGCAGCTTCATCCTCTAATCCTAACTTAAACTACGGCTATCCTATCTCCTCCCAATCACCACTTATTCGAGCAAATGGTCACGAGCGCCGTGGCCGCGTCCGCCAGCACTGGCAGAACAGAACAGAAGACGAAGATCGGCCAGTACCAGTCGCAAAGCCAACCGTCCAGCACGAAGTACGAGAGAAGAATTGCGGCTGAACCGTGAGCGCCGATTGCTGAGTGGATCGTTAAGGAAAAGATTGGTACTTTAGGTAGGGGTGTACAGATGCTGTAACAACTGTTTTAAAATGCTAGCACTCTCATGAGATACACTAACTACCCTAGAATCATAATTTCATTAAATCATGATCCACCATCTGAGACATCATTGGGATGCTACGCGCCATGAGACCGATTATCCTTCATGAATAAATTAGCAAGCAGGTTCATAGACCAAACATTGTATTTTATTTTCTGTAATAAAGCTGCTTATGAATCGTCATTAGAGAAATTTTAGGAAAATTTAAGGTGGACGCTATTGAATTTCGATTATCTACTATTAATGACTTTGGTAACCAGATAAATATTAAATAAGGGCTTTGAACCAGATAAATGGAAAAAAAAATAAAAAAAATAATCAATGTTTCCATAAATGTTGCTTTTGCGATATGACCTAAATATTTACGTTTGATTATAATTCATCGTTTTTCTAGGGCGCTAGGTGTTACCAAGTGCCGCAATTAGTGTTAACTTCATCTCGTATGTCTCTTATCTATAACTTTTTTAAACTGTCAAAAGTGTCGAGTATTATTAGCTAAGTATCAAGAAAAACATTCATTTATGCTAGAAACAAAGAACATGCTTCGTAGCAAAACATTTATACAAGTAGGTAGATGAGCATACACATAAAGCGTTATATAAATTCAATAAATCTTACATTCATACATATTAAACAGAGTAAGGCTAAGGAAATACGAAATTCCATTCAAAAAGTAGTCTTATAACTAGATTAGTCAGGCTGAAGCAACATTACAAGTGCTGATGTGGTGCTATGCTATAATATAAGGTAGTGACGTAAAATCTTTTACAATCAATTTTACCAAAGAGAGTACCTACTTCTGTACAGCTTGCAAATAAAGTGAGAAATATCACTAATTAGATGTAGTACAGGGCGCACCTCTAATCAAAATGCCAACATACTCGTGTTCTATTTACTTACAGAAGGCAAAGTGAAAAGGTGTATTTTCTATGGATATGCACGTTCCTTTTGTTTAGAAGTTTATCTAGTGTTCTTTATTTTGGAGAACTGTTTCTGGGGAAACGTTACATTATAACAAGATGAAATAAGGAATCAAAAATTTGCGCATGAGTTGGATTCGAACCAGCAACCTTTGGCTAGCCGGGCCAACGCTCTTTATTACCGTGCCGCGCCATAGAGGTCGTTGGCCGCGCCGAATTTCTGATCTCTTATGAATACGTCATTACGCGTGACGTCCATTCCCGAACTGAATGGAGTAGACCGACTTCAGTTTCGCAAACAGCGGGTTTTAATACAAGAACGTAACTATTCATAAGTATACCGACTGAAATAGCACCACATCATCATAACATAGCTTCAACCATAGCCAAAGAAAAGGATACAGAGAAGAGATACGGAGGGTGAGAACATTGTTAGTCCAAGGATGAAGGTGGTCAGCTCGACGATGATAAAAGCGATTGCCGTCGCAAAGCCGGCTACCAACCTGCAACATGCACACATAGCTTGCAATGGGAACCGGGTTATTTTATTAAGTATCTCTATCAGGTATGTATAGGTCTGAAGGTTCCGTACCCCATCAAGATATAGGGTAAATACAAAAATCAGTTTCCTTATCCGCCTGATCCTACAAGTAACGTTGTTACTTTTATTAAGTAGGTACTTGTGCTAGTTTCGTAAACCAAAGTATCTAATAAGCTGGTTAGGATTCTTATAGTGCCCTTAACATTTGCATGATCAACTTGTACTTGTAAGCCTTCCACATAATATTATAATGATGGATGAGGAAGTCCGCGGTATGTATTATGTAAAACCGTGTCCTGATTTTCCGTTCTAGGCATTGCTTACATTTGACTGTCATGCTAGAGTGCACCTAGCACGAATGAAGATATAGTTGAAGTAGTAAATGCGGAAGTCTTCTAAAAAAGGACAACCGCCATTTGATTTAACGGTTTCATAATAATATCAAACATACATGAGCACCAAATAAAATTAACTGGTTCGAAATAGTACACAATAATTAGCTTGACCACTATAAAGGGGTAGATTTGCTGCTTGAAAGAGGCATCGACAATAGTGAATGAGTTTGTTGCGCAGCTTCTTCTCAACACTAGCCCATTGTCACGAAGCTGTGATAGGGCCTATGTTGGGACGTGTATAAGTGCCCCAGTGGGTCTAATGCAAAAATAAACGACTTTTATGACTTTTATAGTAATTCGGGCAGCCAATTTAGCCATAAGCTCTATAATACTGAGCTCGTGGCCGGTACATACATTTAATTAAGATTAAGTCAATAATTTGATGTTACTAATTCCTTATTTTATTACATCTAAGTATCGCAGTAGCGGTATGAGTATTTATAGGTAGGTAAACCGCTTCATTCAACTTCAACTTCATTGACAATGAAGGATACGGATGCACCCGCCCGCACCCCTCACGCACCGCGTCGCCTACCCTACGCCCATGTTGTGCCCCTCAGGCGAGGTCTTAATTTCGCGGTCTACGAGTACCATGACTCTTTGTCACTGCCGAAAGAGTCAACTGGTAGGGACCGCGGACACTTGTTGAAGTTCACTTTCAAGTGAGTACCTCTATAGCAATTGAATGTAATTTTTCATTCACAACAGAAAATGAAACGCTTTTCTAATCAATAGAGAAACCGCACCTAAGTAATTGTAAGTAAAAGTACTTTATTAAGGGAAAAGCGGTGGAAACGTGCGAACTTAACCGCTAGTATAGCTGACAAATACTTATAAAAACAACAAACATACATAGGAATAAATAGAAAGAAACCATTCTCACGCACTTTCTTTCGTAGTGTGCTACAACTGCCTACAGATCATTAACTGTTAACATAATGCAATAATCACGACAGGATTACATTACAATACAACCGTTATTATTAGGTTATCATATCATCATCATCATCAGCCGAAGGACGTCCACTGCTGAACATAGGCCTCCCCCATGGCTTTCCACAACGACCGGTTGTGAGCGGTCTGCAATTCTGCATCCAGTGCGATCCTGCGATCTTTACAAGGTCGTCTGTCCATCTTGTCGGTGGACTTTATGTGATTTTAACTCTATCTTGTTGTAACCCAGGTACTCTTTAAGGCTGTACAGCCTTCAAATGTTTCCACTGTTTTGCTTAAATAAGTTCCTGCTATCTTAATATAATTAGGAGCTTGGAGAAATACCTACATAGAGTACTTTTTGACGAGAAAAGATGTGGGGATGAAGTCGCGGAGAATTGTTATAAATATTTTTTCCCTTAGCCTCTAATGCCCCACTGCAGATTAAAATCCTCCCAACCCTTTCTGCACTCTACACGGTTAAGTCAGGGCATTTATTTCCCGCTATCCCTGTGTTAGTGATAAACAGAGATAGGAATAGGTAGGGCTTATTAGCCTAAACTTCGAAGAACAGAGACAAGAATCGGAGACTCCCTCACTATTTTTTTTTAGGACATCATTAATTAGAATGATAAATATATATGAAAACCACATCACCCCCTCAACGGATGTGTTCATCAACATTATTGTGTCATTCTTTTGTTTACGCGGCCACCGGCGTCCGACGCATCCATGAGGCTTTTAAATGGGACAAGTACATATTCTCCTAGGACTAGAACCTTACTTGAAGGTCAACGTTTATGTCTAAGGTACTATTAAATCTTTAACTGTTAATTGGTACTATGAAACAAGCACATAATCTGTAAATAAGCAAGTGCATGTACATGCTACGTTCAAGGCACGTGTAAGGCAGTACATAATGTAGTATTGTAACAGACATTTGTTTACATTGGATCCATACTACACTCAGGACAAGTTTGTAAACACATGATTTTAGTTAGAGCTTTATACATACAAATATTATGGACATTATACATACTTACATAAAAATTAAAGTCACAATTACGTATGAGACGGATGAGATCTTCATCTTCATTCTTGTACACAAAGAAAATTACTATTCAAAATTACTCTAAAAAAAATCAAGTGACGCGTATGATTTCCTGTGCCGCCAAAAATCATTCATCACGAAAATATTCATCATAAATTACAAAGTGTATTTTTTTAAATACCTTTAAACACATAAACAAACAAAATAAGTAACCGATCATAACAAAACAAACACGATTGCATTATTTGTTAACAGTTTAAATAAACATTAAAAAATTACACACCTTATCATCTTTTTCGCGAACCATAGTTAAAGTTAACTTTATCTTCCAACTTAACCGACTGTTACTGTTACCGCGCACGCAGTCATCCGACTACGACTAAAGTGGAACTGAGGAAATATGTCATATCCACTAATATAGGAGTACACACGACCAGACCTTGAACCGTACTTTCATTGGTAATCAGTATTACGCATAGTTGTCGGTTAATTAAACGTTTTAATTATTATAAGGTCGCTACTTTACGAAGGGATTAGAGATAACTTTTTCATTTACTAGCAACTTTGGTAACTATTTATATTACAGATAGCGGTCCCCGCGACTGCGTCCGCGCGTTTTGAAGTTGCTCCCTCCCTTCCCGTTGCATCGTGATGTTTTATAGCCTTATGCCTTCCCCGGTAAATAAACTATCCAACACAAAAATATTTTTTTTTAAATCGGTCCAGTAGTTCCTGAGATAAGCACGTTCAAACTTCAAACAAACAAACTCTTTATGATATTTGTATATGTAGATTCACCCTATTTTACAGTTTACAAGGTACCGCGACGCGATTAGCTCTTAGGAACTCAAAAGGATCAACAAAGGCGTGCTGGGTGGGAAGACCAGTATAGGTATATTACAGAAAATCAACTATCTAACCTGAGATAGGAAATAAGGGAGGACCTCAGGCATAGTACTATTATATTTTCTGTGCATCAGCAGGACCTCAGGACGACGAATCACGTCAAGAAATGGACAAGGTAGAGTATCTCCTCAACAAAGACATGTTCATCATTCCATTACAGCTGCTTACGGCTGTAAGTGTGACTTTTAACATAAAACAAACGCAAACTTACTTCGCTAGAAGCTGATGAACCCATAAATTTAACTGCTGCTGACTTTATACTCGACTCCTGGCCCTAATTCCTTTTCAACCAGGTCCACCAGGGGTATCAAACCACAGTGAAATTGATTTCTTAGTAATAAACTGTGCGCGTGATTTGAAATTAAAAACCAGCGATGCCTGACCGCTGCGAGAGTGGCAGGCGCACTGTGACCGGCGTCTTCCCAGGTTGATCATAAAACCTCGTGTTTTGTAAACTTTCGGTAGCTTGGTGTAATTGTAACTGGTTCCATCTGGCCGTTAGGGCAGGTCGGAACTAGTAGGGGTGTAAAAGTACAAAGTGGTAGAATTGTAAAAACCGACTTTCGTCGCATTTTCGGTTCTACGGAAGGACCGGAACATAGTAACTATTTATTAAAATGTGGGCCAAGCAGAGACTGGTGGGTGGTAACAAAGTAACATTAGAAATGGGCATCTCGCTCGACTTAATCTCGAAGCAGAAAACTTACTAGACCGCGAAGTTGAGACCTCGCCTGCAGGACCAAAGGAACGCGAGCGAGAGCGAGGTGCGGGCGGCACGGATACTCAATGAAGCGGGTGTACCAATGTGTAATTTCGAAACTTAATCAAAAAAAATGTGCAGATACTAGACCCAAAAAATGACAAATTAAAAAATTATACATCAGTTGCCCGAACCAAAGTAGCAATTTCAAAATGAGAATGATGTTCGAATTCGTTAAAATGTAGCGAAATGAAAACGATATGATTTATGTGGCGATGAATCAAAAATAATTATAATCATTTATTAGCTGGCACAGGAAAAATTTCAGAGGTAAAAAGTGCATACTGGTAAAATATAGAAATAAACTGATACGAGCATAGCATGTAAAAACCTCTTGATTTAACTTAATATTATTTACTCTGATAACACTGCCAAAGTCACGTGCTACGGCTTCAATACAACAAATAATATTAAATAAGTACACTTGGAAAACAATACTACACTAGTTATTAGAGATTAGAAAGTAATGACGTAATCAGCTGTTGTATTGAAATAGTTATCATTAGTCAATACAGTAGCTCTACATAATCTTCAAACACACAATATCAAGGAAGTAATGATGACATAAACACCATAAATAACTAATTATGAACTAACTGAACAGCTACAGCAGGTTACTACTGAAGTGGAGACAAGATGATGACGAATACATACATACAAAGGATGTCCACTTCTGAACATAGCATAGGCATAATAACCATACATACATATATTTTTTGAAGAATATTGACAGCCCTGCAATCGATTGAAGACAAAAGCGTGAAGTGCACACAATCGCACACTATCCTAATAGAGTGTGCTCACTCGCTCAGAAAAACTGCTTTTAACCAGTACCATGTGGATCAGCTGTTATTCTTTTCAAACATAGCACATGTGCCATCCGACCGTGTCCTTTATTTTAATTTTATTTAAGGTTAATTTAAAAAAGTTAAAAATTAGTAAGGTTCTAAAAGAGTTAGGATTGTCCCACAAAATTTAATATGCTATTAATTAACTTACACATTATTTATCAAGTTAGTCATCAATATCTTTTTATTGATAAAAGCATAGCTTATTTTTGTGCTCATACTATTATTTTCTTTCAGTAATCTAATAAGCCAACCCTACTTGTTGAATTATTTTATCTATTATGTTTACGTGACATATGGATTAACTGTAGTAATATAAATATTTAAATAATACTTAAAACATGACAATGTATGTAATATGTAATTTTTGTAATTTATTGAGTAACTTATTTATGTATGTGTTACAAGGCTCTTTAAAAAGAGCTTAATAGGCTCTGAAGTGGGAATATGTGAGATAACACAACAAATAATTAAATACAATGCAAAAAAAAATAGTAAACATGACTATTATCTTAGTGGAGTGCCTTCAATATATTTTGAAGATCCCATTGGACTGAAGTATTTGTACTATTGTACTGTACTATTGTATTTGTATCAAATTATGTCTTTTTTTGCTCATTAAGATAAAATTATTGCAACCATCTAGAGTAAGGTCTTATCAATTCAGATTGTGGTTGATTGTAAATAGAATTTAGTTATTTTATTATTATGTATTACCTTTGTTAAAAATACAGAAAAAAATATCCCTAGTAAATCCAGTACTAGACTACGCTATACATATAAGTCACAATACCTTTAAGATATTTTTGGTGTTTTAAAATGTTAAACAACAATAATTTATTTAAAAGCATGCTGATAAATTATAAAGAAATATTAGCAAAACATTAAATATTCATTTCACAAAACTCTACAAACAACATCAGCACATAAAAGGTATTAGGTACTTAGTTTATTATTCAAAACCTACACTGTGACCTTGTAAGTAACATGCAAATGCTATCTTGTAGACATTCGTTTGCTTTCTGAATATATGCTGAGTGAGAAATGTGCTAATAAAATTTATAAATAATTAAAAGAAAAAAATAGACAGGCAATAACAGACAATAACTGAACGTAATTTTGGAATAAACTTCTAAGCAGCCTACTTTGAGTGCGAACATACGCAATGACGTAAACCGAGTACATAGTCGTAGCTTGTAGCGTAGATATCTAGAACCGAATTCATGACAAAAAACTATTAAAAAATTAAACTTCTCTACACCAATTGCAAGTAACAGTTAACTATAACACATTTTAACAACAAGAACCAGGTCGTTTCACTCACCGGCTGTGATAAATCTGGATATATTCCTTGTGGTGCTGGTTTGGCAAACAGTGTTTCACGCTCTGCTGGCTCTCCCATAGCAACGTTACGAGTACACAGAGGTGCCCTACGAGGGTCAAGAAACGAGCTGGAATTAGCGTGCCGGCTCCTCTCATGCCTTCTTAGTTTAAGTAATTTTAAATATATCCTTATCTTTTTTGCGTAAATGCAACAACACGCGACCACACCACACTCTTCAAAAATATGACGAGAAGAAATGTCATACGTCAATCTACAAGACTGTCAATGTCACCCACCCGTCAACATTACAGCTTTTTTTCTAAGTTTCGTTCGGGAACGAAACAAATCAGTGTGTGTTCAGTAGAAATCAGCTAAGAAGCTAACTCAATGCGCAACAAAATGGCGGATCAATAAGCGTGACATATAGGCCATTTTCTTTCAGTCAGCATAATATGCTGACTTTAAACTTAAATAGCGCTCACTTTGTTGCTCGGCGTTTAAAAAAGCTGTATTCCGCTGAATACACCCTATTTCTGAACGCTTGTTATGCGGTCCACTAGATGTACGATTACGCTCACGATCTCCCGTACTCCCGGATCACTTTGTCCACGGAGGGCGCCCGGCCCGGGGCACATAAACACAAGCGTTTCAGTCGTTGTAATTAGAGATGTACCGACTAGTCGCCGACTAGTCGACCATTTTTGTAGTCGGCGACTAGTCGGTAACCTAGTCGGCTAAATCCGCCGACTAGTCGGCCCGCTTCTCACTCATGTTAATATTCTTAAAAAATAGAGTGATTGAAATGAAATTGTATCTGTACTCTTGTTATTTTTTCAGTTTACAATACAATTTTATCACAGTTTCAGTTTACAATACAATTTAATAATTGGTAGAAAATTTAAATAGGAACTCTTCCTTTAGTCTTTTATAAAATAACAAAATATAAGTTAAAGCAAATAAATATTGATAATAAAATAAGTAGGCTCAATTGTAACATAAAAAATAGGAACCCTTCCTTTGACATCCCCACCCCAAGTTATTAAATCTCGAAATGAATGAAATAAAACAATACTAGAAGTATCTCAGTACAGTAAGTAAGGTCCGCGTGGGCGCCGGCCGCGCGCCTTTTCTACAAGCCGAGAGCGCGCTTACGAACATTACCGACATCACCCGCGTACCGGCGGATTTTACCGAAAGTAATGATCGGCTTAGCCGACATTACTTTCGGTAATTCATACTTTTTCATTTAGCTAGTCAGCCAAAGTCATGGTCGGCACATCTCTAGTTGTAATGCGCCTGGCTGGCTTGCTGTGCTGACACATTCATAAGCAGGCACGCCAACAAGAGACATAATGTAAAATCCACAGCTTGAAAATGTTCCACTGCGTGCGGAGAAATGCATTAGATGGGCGCCTACCCGGATATAAACTCAGCCACTGGATAAATATCCAATCCACGCTTTTTTAACCCACCCAATTTCAATTGATACCGGGTATAAATTAAAGCCTGTTTTAAAAAAATTAATGAAATTTTTTATTGAAGTTTATCACTTTTATGGTGTGATTCAATTTCTTTTCAAGTAGTTTATAATACTGAACTATAAAAATCGTATATTTTTATTTAAATCCCATAAAAACTGTCATTCAGTTGCAAATACAGTGCGTACTTGCATTTTGGCAATCCCAAAGGGGAAGAGGGAGACTGTGTAAGGTTAAACAGTTATACACGACAAAATTTTATTCAGTGCATACAGTACATTATGCGTATTTGTTGATCTAAGAATTAAGTACGAACTAATTTTATAAATATACAAATATAATGTGGTTGAAATTTAAGAAAGCAACACTTCCCTTTATCTTTTTATCTACCTGGGATTGCCACGTGCGCAGTTCTATCGCCGTTGGCTATAACTTGACAGTTTTGAATGTAATGTCGCTGCGCATATTCTTTGTAATAACTATTTTACAACTTCTCGACCGACGACGGATTTAAGGTGTACTACCTTAAACATTGAGTTACAAATCGTACAAAAATCGCGTAGAGTGCATTTATTGTTTTGTAATACTTATAATACAAGAATGCTTTTGCAAAGAAGGAAAGAAATGTCAAAGTGTTAAACGTGCTCAAAATATAATAAATTCAAATACTGATGCAAAACAAAAATAATACGTCGAGATGCAGATTTACATTAACTCGTCAAGTATGTGTAAACGAGACACAATAAAAATTCCATTGTTATGCGACTCCCGGCATTCGTTTGATACCTGACTGATTACGTGCTGTCACCGCTACCAAGTCATCAAGTGAAATATAGCAAAGTTGAGATAACTCCTTTTGTCTCTGTCCTTTTGTAAGTTATACTCATTTAAAAAAAACGGTTGTTCATGCTACTCAACATTATCCGAATATTATGTTGAAACGAATAATATAATTTATGATTTTAAGTGAATATGATGACTGACTGTATAGCATAAACGATATTTCTAATCATATTGTAGGTCTAGGTATACATACACAGCCAAATGATACTCAAAATAATGAGTATTCAACGTAAATTTAATAAATACCCAGCATTCTTAATAAACACCTAGGTAAATTAGGTATAAATCAATTTTTACCTACCGGGTGGGAATAAATTGGATAAATATCCACTGTATTTTTACCCACCCGCCCATCTATATCATCCTTCTCACCACCCACCTCACCTCACCTCACGTTATTATCACGTATTATGGTGGGGGGTGGGTGGTACTATTATGTATTATGTATGAGCCATACTCCACCTGCGCTGCACGAGCTCAGTTCGTCAGTTCGGACGGAATGTGCGAATTGGTCGGCGGCGGCGATGAGTTTCATCGATCGAGGTCGTCAAGTGGACCAGTAAAATGGGCAAAGCGATCGTCACGTTAGCCAATGGACCGCACCCTGCTCCTATAACGCCGGGCGGCGGCGGTATATACTCTTACTAATCTGTGGGTATATTCGCGCATGCTGTCACTGTCACCACAGATTAGTAAGAGTACTGTCACTTTCTACTGTTTGTTTTTGTGCATTTTATTCCTCTAAAATCTGATAATTCCGTTTAAAAATAGTTATAAATGAAGCTCTTGAAGCCTAGTTGGGTTAATCATGACGGTATGTATGAAATAAAATGTATTTTGGACCTCATTACCAAGTTCAAAAGATAGAAAACAAAGTGAACTTTTTCCCACTTTTCAGACAAACCAATATTTTCCGTGGACATCCACCCGGCGGGGAAGCGCTTCGCGACTGGCGGGCAGGGTGGGGACTCCGGACGGGTCGTCGTCTGGAACTTAAACTCGGTTTTATATGAGTCTGTGGAAGACGACCCAAACATACCAAAAATGCTTTGCCAAATGGACAATCATTTAGGTAACACTTATCTTAATTTGCAAGCTTTTACCAGCAGTGTTGCTCTAAATCCACATTTGTTTATTAAATTGGGTAGGTAGTGGTAGTACCATTTATTAATTTCAACATTACTAAAGTTATACATATAGTTGTCAAAATGTATGGTAAGTCATATACCTTATTCCAAATACAGTAATTCCACTCCATCCCATCCGCTTATAGTTGAAGGACTGATCGCAGATATGCAACAAAAAAAATGGCATATACCTAATACATTTAAAAATGATAAAGATGCTAATTACTATTTATAATATTATTACATCATTTTGCTATTCCAGCCTGTGTAAACTGCGTGCGATGGAGCAACGCTGGCCGGTACCTAGCTTCCGGAGGTGATGATAGACTGGTCATGGTGTGGGGCTTGAGTGTGGCTGCCGGGGCACAGGGGAAGCACAAGGCTGAAACGTGGAGGTGTCTCTCCACACTGAGAGGGCATGCTGGTTTGTATGCATTCTCTAACTATGATGCTTTCAGTTATAAATTTCTTCAATATCTTTGTTAAATTATCCTTGCCAGGCTACATAACGTGCATTTTGAATTTTGACTGTATTTAATAATTATTTAATTAAGTCCTGAACAATTAATTAAAAATCCATGCTTACTTGACTTATTCACTTCTTTATTCTTCTCTTATATCATTTAGGCTCTACTAAGCTAGCTATTCAAGAGAAGATAATTCAGGGAAATATCAAAATAAAGCAAACCAAAAAATACAGCCAACAATAAATCCAAATCACTAGATATAATGTAACCTCTCTCGGATGTATTTATCAACATCATTTGGTCATTCTTTTGTTTACGGGACCGCTGGCGTCCTTTGGATATGTGAGGCTTTAAACTAATACTTTTTGAATGCATATAGTTTATCAATATCACTCTTACTTTGCCTTTCAGGTGATGTCCTGGACCTGGCCTGGTCTCCAATGGACAAGTGGCTAGCCAGTTGCAGTGTGGACAACACCATTATAATCTGGAACGCGGAAAAGTTTCCTGAGATGGTGTGTGTGCTCAATGGGCATACGGGCTTAGTGAAAGGTGTCGCTTGGGACCCTGTGAGTATGCTGATATAAGATAAAACATGGATACTTTTTGATTATTATTAACTAATTGCTTTACTTCGGATACAATACGGTGACTATAACTGTGTGTAACTGGTTTGGGCATTATAATTACCTCTGACTAGAGACTAATATTAACTGGGACCAATGGCTTAACTTTCCTTTTCATTCCGACGCTCGTGATATACGTCACTTATATGGTCGGAATGATCACCTATCTAAACACTATCGCGCCGTAGGTTGCTTAACTTCGGTAATTACTACCCAAATGCTGCCACGACTGTGCTACGAGCACCTGCATACTTATCCTTACCTTCTTACCTATATTAAAATGTGAAAGTAACTCTGTATGTCTATAACTACCGAACCGATTTACCAAGTGTGCCATTGCATTTGCATGAAACTTGGCAGGTTCTAGAGCCTGAGAAAGGACATAGGATACTTTTTAATGCGAAAAAAGGTTTTGAAAAGGGGAATGAAAAGTCACTATTCTACGCGGATGAAGTCGCAGGCGTAGCTTGTTATAAATAAATAAATTGCAGTTGGCAATTTAAATACATGCTTTGTTTTCAGGTTGGCAAATATTTGGCATCACAATCAGATGACAAATCACTGAGGGTTTGGAAAACAGCAGATTGGGCGCCAGAAACTGTGATTACTGAACCATTTGACGAATGTGGAGGTAATAATAATTAATATAATAAGTTTATCATCATATTTTTTCCTTTTGTCATCAAGTTTAATATAATCGATTTACTATCTGACGACCTCTGTGGTGTAGTGGCTATGCACGCTGGGTTTCAAGGCGTCGCCGCTCCGAGGGCCCGGGTTCGATTCCCAGGGGGGGTCAATGTAGAAATCATAATTTTCTATATTTACCGTTGTGCCTGATTTCCATAACACAAATGCATTAGCTCCAATACTTTCAATGCATTAGCTTTAATACTAATACTTTCATATCATTTTAATAATAATAAAAATAATTTTAATTTTTACGTCATCATTACTAAACTAACAATTATGTATGGGTCTTTCTGATATATGAAATAAATTTATTTTATTTGCTACTTACTTTGTTTTTTTCGTGTCCATTTTTTTTTAATGTTTTTATTTATTATATTATTATAGAAAGCACATGCAATATTCAACAGGCTTGCCAATGTGTCGGTGGCCGAGTGGTGATTCTTCGTCTGACAATTGTTTTTTATACATTATAATTGCAGGCACCACGCACGTGCTGCGGCTGTCGTGGTCGCCGGACGGGCAGTACGTGCTGTCGGCGCACGCCATGAACGGCGGCGGGCCCACGGCGCAGGTGGTGGAGCGCGACGGCTGGCGCTGCGACAAGGACTTCGTGGGCCACAGGAAGGCCGTCACCTGCGCTGTGAGTCAAAATAATACTCCCCTAGCCGATTCCGACTGCGGTGGCCGGTCAGTATTATAGTGCACATGTGTGTGCGCAAACACAGGTGCACTCGCTTTTCATTTCACTCTCATAGCCAGACGGAACAGCAATCTGACACGACCGGAGAGAGAACCGACGCAGGAGCGACGGGTTTATGTGCTTTGAGAGGTACGGGGGTGAAACACCACCAACTTCCAAACTTGGGGCTACCCTAAAAATTTCTGAACAGAAAAACTCAGTTACATATTTTTGGCCCGACCCGGGGATCGAAACCGGGACCTCTGGCAGAGCCGTCGCTTTAAGATGCAACCCTCGAATCGCTGCACAATCGAGGCAGTTTCTTTAAGTTCCTAAAGAACGATAACTGTAAGGGGGTATTATAGCAGGCCCACATTAGACTCCAAGTTGCGGACGAGTATTCTCATACATTGTGTAGCATCAGCGCAAACTGAGAAACTAGAAGTCGCGTTCAGTAGCCTCGAATAGTGGCTTAAATTTGCTACTAATGGTTGCATCTTGTTTATCGATAGTCCGGTAGTTTGCGCGTACGCATCCCTTTTACAAAAGTGATTTATGGCACTGCTGCGAGACTTTGCGTTAAATTCAGGGTCTATGTTACAGTAAATGCTTCATTCAATGCATAGCTAAGTAACTAAACGTAAGGTAGATGGCGCTGACTTCACGCAATGACGTATTCATAAGAGTCAGACCTAGCTCAATGAGCAGTTTCCTTGTCATGAGATGTTTATATCATCGACAGATGGCGCTAGCGTCACTTTAGGAACTAACTTTTTAAACATTGTTTCAGAATTATAACGGAGGGTAATTGCTTTTCGCCAACATAAATAACAAACAGTAAAACAATATTAATGTGAACAAAAAGTACATAATAATGCTAAAACATAAGTATCCTAAGTAATCCATAAGTCACTAACGCATTTTACAATATCTACTAACGCACAATTTTTTCTTTGTCTATGGTTTTCCGCCAACGTGAAAAAAAAAATCCTAAAGTGACCCTAACGCCATCTAGTGAGAGCTGTAAAACGATGGGAGAAAACTGCTCATTGGAAGAGCATTTGACCTGGTTAGCCAGAAAGATGCAGGTTCCGAGTCCCGCCCGTGTACAATTTTTGGTTTCTTATTTCATCTTTTAAGCGTAATGAGCTACCTATGGTCAGAGTAATACAGTAATTCATGAAATACTGTGTTTTGCCTTGCGCTCCTCCCGACATATTTTTCTTTTAGAAACAGTAATTTACATCTGTCTTTTGAGTAAACAACAGTTTTATTTTAACCAACCTAACCCTCTAATTCCAGCGCTTCAACAACAACATACTCGTGAAGGAAGGCAAAAAGTGTTGCTGCGCGGCCGTGGGCTCCCGGGACCGCTCGCTCTCCATCTGGCTGACCTCGCTCAAGCGGCCGCTGGTGGTCGTCCACGAGCTGTTCCGCGACAGCGTGCTGGATCTGTCCTGGAGCTCCGACGGTGAGCATCAACATCATAATCGGCTGGGGGACGTCCACTGCTGAACATAGGGCGTTCCGACCGTGAATCATTATCATCATAATCTGTCGAATGACGTCCACTACTAAACATAGGCCTCCCACAAGCTTTCCACAGCAATCAGTCCTGTCATCATCATAATCGGCTGGAGGACGTTCACTGCTGAACTTTGGCGTTCCCCAAAGCAGGGACCGCTCGCTCTCGATCTGGCTGACCTCGCTCAAGCGGCCGCTGGTGGTCGTCCATGAGCTGTTCCGCGACAGCGTGCTGGACCTGTCCTGGAGCTCCGACGGTAAGGCATCATCATCGTAATCAGCCGGAACAGCTCCCCCCTGGACATAGTCTACCTTGGCAAACTTGGAAGTCCTTAAATAGACTGCAGACACAAGTCGGCCGAAGCAAGGAGAACTTGTACAGATGGTGTACACTTGTATGTTGCGGACGATGCATGCTTGTGTGGTGTCTCTCCACAGACGATGGCACACCTATTGTCTTGCCCTACGTGTCCCTATACCTGCACACGTGCGGACCTGTACTACGCTACTGACAACGCTCTGTCAGTCGCCGAGTACTGGTCCTCAAAAATATAACGCCAGAGTCGACACGAAAAGAAGATCAGCCGGAGGACATTCACTGCTGAACATAGAACATAGACCTCCCTCAAAGCTTTCGAAGCAATCAGTCTGCATCCACTGCGATCTTAACTTAGTTTGCCCATCATGCCGTTGGACGTCCTACGCTGCGCTAGAAGGATAGGAAGAAATAAAGATCTTTACAAGGTCATGTACTACTTATCATCATTTTAACAGCAGTAAGAGGTCCACTCCTAGACATAGGCCTTCGCACATAGCTTTTCACTGCGACCTACAGCAATCAGTCTGTCAATTAAATATTTAATTCTCTTATACTTTTCCTCATTTCTTGTGAATGGATCACATCTATAGATATGGTAATTTAAATAATTTTTTTGTTAGGTTTGAACCTGCTGGCTTGCAGCTCAGACGGCACCGTGGCCTGTTTTCAGTTCACTAACAAAGAAATCGGCACACCACTTACTATGGAAGAAAAGGTAAATAATAACACATATTTTTTTAATTTTAAAATTAAAAATCCATAGTAAATCAAAAATCCAGGAACTAAACTCTTGAATAGCCAACGCTTCATCATATTTAAGTTGTATTTATTCTGCGTTAAATAACTGCCGCTGCCCGCTGCGCTAGCGCAAATTCGCAATACATTTCCAAAGGTAGATCGCTATAAAATTAAAAACACAGTAAAAATGTAAAAGTTATGTAAAAAAAAACTTTAGCTAACGACAATTTACATTATCAAAAATTTGATTTTATATTATTATTTACCAATTTTCAGAACGCATTCTACGAAAAGATCTACGGCAAATGCTTGGCGAACGAGTCCAACGACCTCTCGTCCAACCTGTTGGTGGAGTGCCCAGAGATCCTGCTGGCCAGAGAGAAGCAAGAGGCCAAGAGGGAGGCCAAGGAGGAAGTCACGCCTAAAAGCGATAAGTCTGTGGTGAGTTTGGCTGTAATGTGTGATCATTTGGAAAGCTTATGCAATTTCATAGGTAGACCGCTGCATTGAGACCTCGCCTGCAGATCGGCGGGGCGCGGAGAGCGTGAGGGGTGCGGGCGGCGCGTATATACCCGCTTTAGCTCTTATGTGGGAAATATTTGGATTTAAGAACCTTTTAAATTAACTACTTTATGCATAGGATTCTTTTGAACGTGTCTTAAGTCGTTTAAATTGAATGTTTTGTAGGGTATTTATGCTATTTATTTCACACAATATCATATTTATTATGATGTGGTGGGTTAGCTTAGAAAACAACAAATGAACACTCCTTATCGCGATACTTTATGAAATTCATGTATTTTTCGTAAGGAAAGTAGGTAACTGTAGTCTATTCGGATCATACACTTAAATGGTACTTTTTGCATACCAATATTACTTACTATGAGTTTTTTTAATAGTTATACTCCAGTTGACAATCTGAGAAATATAAAGGCTTTGGTTAGTATCTTAGATCTAGATTGACAACCAAATTGTATAAACACTACATGACAATTGCAACAGTGTCTTACAGAAAAAATAATACGACTAATGTTAGTTGGTTAATAGTGAAATAATAACATCACCGTCAATATGTTGCAGTCGAAGCCGCTGCTGACGCCGTCGCCGGCCAGCTCGGCGGGCGCGGCGCTGCGGCCCATCGACCGGCAGATAGAGACGCGCACCTCGGACGGCAAGCGCCGCATCACGCCCGTCTTCATACCGCTCACGCACGCGGACGCCAAGTGAGTCTCTGAAGTCCGATTTTCTTTGCTTTTCTTATTTTGTAAACAATTATCCATTCCAAAATTCCATTGTTGAGAGAAAATTAAACTGAAAGAACGTCACAACTAATTTTTTGACGTGATAACGTCTTTAAAATCGTTTTAGTCGGGTGAAATGTTCAGAAACTTGTGTCACACCAAAACCTCACGAGCGCGATCGCAGGTATAACGAGAGAGAGACGGACCGATCTCCCGCCTCATCTCGAGCGCTGCCAGTCATTCCGTGAAACTTGTCACGCGGAATCCTCACGAGCGGAGGCTGGCATAGCGTTCGAGTGAGTGGACCGATCTTCCGTCTCTCTCACTCTAGTTATC
>OY757257.1:12072913-12242899 GCA_963584085.1 Pyrausta aurata | reverse complement strand
CGCCCCCGCGTCCGCGACCCGAGGCACAGGGAGGGGCATATGCAGGTGGTGGAGGTTCCAGTAGGACTTAACTGACTTAACTTCACGCGATCAAGCAGTTATCATCCTCGCTTACTTGCCTAAAGGAAACGGTTTTGTTTAATGATAGGTATTTTTTAAATAAATATATATAACAGAACCTTTATAGACTGTGTTGGAAAGAAGGTTTCTATCGTGTAAACGCAACCTAATAGTTGAAGATAATTAAAACGTCACTTGTCACAATGACAACGTCAGCTGTCACATTTAATGTATCCGGCTCGCATCCCGTTTCCTCTCTCGTGTCGTGCTCTAGAGAAATGGCTGTATCTGTGTTCGTTCGTTCCATCAATAAATTTGTATCTACTGAAATCTACGTGGTGCTTTTGATTTTCATCGATATTCTCCATTATGGTAGCAGAGCGTTGTTAAGAAGATCGAAAGGCACTCATATTTCGGTAAGAAGAACATTTAATACTTGAAATAATTACCGGCCACACGCAGCGTGGCGTGACCCGGCATTCAAGGAAGGATGGCTTCGACGATCGGGCAAACTGGTGTTGACAAACTAAAAGGTGCAGAGAATTATTCGACATGGAAATTTACCATGCGCATGTTGCTTGTCCACGAAGAACTATGGGATTGCGTCGAAACAGAACCCACAGCGGAAGATGACAAGAACAACAACAAGGCGTTGGCGCGCATTGCATTGTCCGTGACTCCGGCGGTAATTCCACATATTCGCACTGCGAAAAGTGCTCACGAGGCATGGAAAATACTCCAGAAAGCCTACGAAGGGCGTGGCCTGAGCAGAAGGTTAGGCTTGCTGCGGAGCCTTTTTGGTACGAAACTTTCAGAAAACAGCTCAATGGAAGCCTATTTGAATAAAATTAAGGAAATGTCACACCAGTTGAGTGAAATTGATTCACCGTTGGAGGATGAGTTCGTGGCAGTCATTATGCTGAGTGGGCTCACTGAGGACTACGACCCACTGATTATGGCTATAGAGCACTCAACTACAAAACTGACTACAGAAGTTATCTCTTCCAAACTACTTCAGGAAACCCAAAGAAGGGAAGAAAAAACTGAAGAAAATGCATTCATCACACTAAAGCAACCTAAGTGTTTCGGTTGTGGTACCAGAGGACACATGATAAGAAACTGTCCGAAGAAAAAATTGACAGACAAAGGTCAGAAACCAGGAAATGAACCACCGACCCAGAGACATCCTGCGAGGACTGCGAAGAAGTCAGCGAGCAGTAACAAGGTACTTCTGTCGGCTCTCTCCGCAAATATCAATAGCGATGTGTGGTACATAGACTCTGGAGCGACCAACCACATGTGTAATAGTGATAAAGTGATGGTGAAGTGCAATTTTAATAAATCTGTTGATGTGAGCATAGCAAATGGTGAAAAACTTCCTACTGCGGGCTTGGGTGAAGTGCAAATACACTTAAAAGACTGCGTAAGGACAATAAGTGATACCTACTATGTACCTAACCTAAGTACCAATTTATTGTCAGTCAGTGCTATGACTAAGAAGGGTTATGTTGTAAAGTTTGATAGAAACTCATGTACCATTTATGATAATGAAGAAATTCTAGCAACTGGCACTCAAATCAATGGTGTCTACCGTCTTGATACTGTGTCAGACAACGCCTGTGCTGAAGAACAGGAGTGTTTGATTGCATCCACAGCAGTGGACTCGTCATCCCAGGAGTTGTGGCACAGACGTCTTGGCCACCTGAATTCGAGAAGTATGCAGCTCTTACAAAAAGGTATGGCTACTGGCATTTCTTTTAATACTTCTGATTTTCAGCAATGTGTTTCATGTGTTGAAGGGAAACAGAGTAGGCTCCCTTTCCCCAAAAGGTCAAGTAGTAGAGCTACAGAAGTGCTAGGACTGGTTCATACCGACCTATGTGGTCCTATGCAGCAACCGTCACTTGGTGGTGCTAAATATTTTCTCAGTTTCATTGATGACTACACAAGGAAACAGTTTGTTTATTTTATGAAATCAAAGCATGAAACTTTCGAATATTTTAAACAATTTAAAGCCCTTGTGGAAAATGAGACAGGAAAGAAAATAAAAGTACTTAGAAGTGACAGAGGCGGAGAATATATGAGTTCTAAGTTTCAGGAACATCTGAAGATCTGTGGAATCAAGCACCAGAAAACTATTCCAGATTGTCCACAACAAAATGGCGTCGCAGAACGGGCCAACAGGACAGTCATGGAGAAGGTCAGATGCCTGCTGAGGGATGCTGCACTCGGAATGAAGTTCTGGGCTGAGGCGGTGAACACATCGGTCTACCTTAAGAACAGAAGTCCTACAAAGGCCGTTGCTGGAGCGACCCCTGAAGAAAAATGGACACATAAAAAGGTAAATCTAAACCATTTAAGAATTTTTGGTTGTGTCGCATATTCTATGGTAAAGAATAGAAGAAAACTTGATTCTAAAAGTAAACCATACATATTTGTGGGCTACAATGAAGAGTCCAAGGGATACAGATTAATTGATCCTGAAAATCCTACAAAATATGTCAATTCTCGCAATGTTGTGTTTCTAGAAAACAAATTCTTTTTTAAAAACGTGTCACATGATGAAAACATTGAGCAACATATAACTGTTGACCTCAACAATCTGAGTCCAGATGAAATTGAGCAATCAGAGTCATCCTCTGTGGTTACTACTGATGTTTCTGATGACATGACATTATCACGGAACGAGCAAAGAATCAGCACAATCACACTAGATGACTCTGATGGCGAGAAAACAAGTGATGACACAGAGAATTGTTCGGATATAACTTATGTTCCAGGAGAAGACTCAATAGCTGAGGCGGAGCAGACGGATTCCTCCTATGAAGAAGTGCCCGAGTCTCCCCTGCAGGCCAACTTTGTGGGACTGGATAATGGCAACCCTGATGAACCTCAGACTGCAGCCGAGGCGCTGAATGGACCAGATTCAGATAGTTGGCGCAAGGCGATGACTGATGAGTATGATTCATTTATTAAAAATAAATGTTGGACACTGAAAAACCGAGACCCAAACCACAAGCCTGTTCAATGCAAATGGATTTTCAAAAGAAAGTATGGCGCTGATGGTGAGTTATTGAAATTTAAAGCTCGTTTGGTCGCGAAAGGGTATACACAGAAATATGGTATAGATTACCAAGATACTTTTTCTCCTGTGGTCCGGTACTCCACAATTAGGATGCTACTTGCATTGGCAGCAGAGTATAACTTAGAAATTGAACACCTGGATGTAAAAACAGCATTCCTGAATGGTGACCTAGAAGAAACGGTATACATGGAACAACCAGAATGTTTCAAGGTCAAAGGGAATGAAGATAAGGTATATAAACTCAATAAGGCTGTTTATGGACTTAAACAGGCCTCCAAATCTTGGTATGACAAGATTACCAAAGTTCTATGTAACAAGTTGAAGTTCAACCGTTTAACATCAGAGCCCTGTGTTTACTCGAAGAGTGAAAATGGAATGATGATGATCATAGCATTATATGTGGATGATCTGATTATATTTTCATCTCCATATTTCCCGGGTAAGGATAATATAAAGAAAGAATTACAGAACGAATTTGACATCACTGATCTCGGGCCAGCTCAACATGTACTTGGAATGAAATTGATGAGGAGAGATGGTAAAATTTACCTCAATCAGGCAAACTACATACAGAAAGTATTGAAAAAGTTTCGAATGGAGGACTGTAAAGCTATTGCCACACCCATGGAGACAGGACTAAAACTTGCCAAGGAACCAAAACAAGAAGGAACCTATGACTACAGAGGTTTAATCGGTTCACTAATGTATCTGGCAGTTTGTACGAGACCTGATATAAGTCATGCAGTGAGCTATCTCAGTCAATTCAACGATTGCTTCGGCGAAAGTCACTGGAAAGCCGCCAAAAGAGTTTTGCGTTACTTGAAGGGTACAATAAATTTAAATCTTATTTTTTCGAAAACAGGACTTAATATTTCAGCATATGCAGATGCGGACTGGGCGTCGGACAGTATAGACCGTAAGTCATACACAGGCTTTGTTTTTACTGTTGGTGAGTCTGTCATAGCTTGGGAGAGTCGCAAACAACGCACTGTTGCCTTGTCTAGTACAGAGGCGGAGTACATGGCGTTGTCTGACACATGTAAGGAAGCTCTATTTATAAGACAGTTCATTTTTGAAATATTCGGTACCACACCTAAAATAACGATTTATAATGACAATCAATCTGCTATAAAATTGTGTAAAAATTTTATGTTTCATTCTAGAACAAAACATATTGACATTCGTCATCATTTTATAAAAGAGATTGTAACTAAAGGTATTGTTGAAATTAAATACTTGTCAACTATAGTGATGTTAGCTGATGTTCTAACCAAAGCTCTTTGTAAAGAGAAACATAATAAATTTGTTAGCCAGATGTTAACTATAATTTAAATTATGTTTATTGCTTAACTAAGTAATATTTTGAGAGTATGTTATAGTAAATAAAACTGTTACATAATAAGTATGTGTCTCAGTTCGGTCTTGTGTAGGTAATGATCATAAAGAAACCCTGTTATGTATTATGTAAAGTAAATAATATTTTAAATTTTGGTGTAGTACATAAATTAAAATGTAAAGCTATAATTTCTGTAAGACTTTAAAATGTGATTGAAACACTTTTAAGACTGTGTCATCTACATTTAAGTACTACTAGCATGTTTATTAGTGGGATAAGAGCCATAGGTAGGTAATATGCATTTTGTTTTGCTTTTGTATTGTAAAATATTGTAGCTTGCGTTTAAGGGCTAGTGTTGGAAAGATAGTTTCTATCGTGTAAACGCAACCTAATAGTAGAAGATAATTAAAACGTCACTTGTCACAATGACAACGTCAGCTGTCATATTTGATGTATCCGGCTCGCATCCCGTTTCCTCTCTCGTGTCATGATCAAGTGTAATGGCTGTATCTGTGTTCGTTCGTTCCATCCACAATAAATTATATCTGCTGAAATCTACGTGGTGCTTTTGATTTTCATCGATATTCTCCATTATGTATAACATCGGTCCCCGTACCAGGCTGAGATGCCTGTATCACGCAAGGGCGGCCTTTAAGATTTTACACAGGAATTAGTATAAATGAACTAGCGGGAATGAAATATGAGTAGTTAAGTTACGGCTGTAGTTTGATATTTTTACCGCCCTTGATGTGTTCTAGCTCACATCAAGGGTGTTATTTCCTAATGATATTTCATTATCTTTGTCATTATTGCCCAAAATCAGACTATTTTGTGGTCTGTGCAAGCAAGATTATGCCACACATATGCCACAATACATAGCAATGCTTGCACAGTAACTCTACCTTGTACAAATTTCCGAGTCATGCGATTTGGGCGAACACTATTGTAGATTATAACTCGATCACCAACACAATGAATGAAAGATCCCTAAAGAGTCTCAGGCAATAAAATAACTAGCAATAGCTAGCAATTCCTCATCTTCCTTATGATGTATGTCACTGAAATCTATGTAGCAACTTCACAAACAACCTTTCAGGGTCTCACCTCAGCTCAGGTGCAAACAATGTTATCAATGTATACAGACTGATTAAAGAAAGCCCTTCGGCCTACATGGAAGATTGTGTCGCCCTTCATCATAACAAAGATGATTTCGCAACATTCCTCAAAGATACCTTATCTAGAATATGTGCCTAGGTATTACTCTTAGAGTGATAGAGGTATATTTGAAAAACGAAGAGAAAATTGTTTTCCAATTGGTGTTTCTGTATAATTTATTACAAAATTACCTTTCGTTACCAGCTCCAACTGCAATAAGATATATTTTTTAGCTACCGGAGTAGTTTCATATGTTAGCTAGCTTTTATTTGCTTCGTACGTACTCAAATAAGCCATAAAATAATACTGCGCCGGCGCATGCCCGTTACTGGTTCAAATTCAAAATAATATTGTTGCGGTCGGCGCGGGCGTGGCGTGGCGGAGAACATGCTAATTAGGCTCATTAAAATTCTCGCTGCGGGTGCCAAAACAATGGATAGGGCTGGCTGACTAAATACACGGAGTTACTGTGATCGTTAAAATGGGAAATACCCATAGAAACGAAACTAAACAAATTCGGTTAAGTCGTCAAGAGATAGGAATGCAGATTTAGTTTCTGATATAATTAAATACTTTAGTATTATGCATTGATTCTTAAACTCCTGTTGGTAGCAGGTCATTTGCACGTGACGATGCTGCACATTCATGGCAGCATCGTCACTTTTAAAATCATGACATCAGATACCAGAGAAATGTCTGTCTGTGTCTGGCTATTTTAAAACAAAAATAATAACACAAAACCGATTTAGTACTCATTAAATTCTGTAGCCCTACGTAGCAAGCGGGCAATCTGCGCGCGCACACCTGCCTGGCGCGGGCGCGTGCCACCTGACGGCGCGCCCGCGCCGATATGGAAATTGGGAATTTATAACTGACAGGCATAAATGCACGAGATGAGAAGGTAATTTTCAAATCTTTGCACGAAAAATAATTTCATGTAGAATAAAATTTAATGCAGTTTTTTTCCAGAACAGTCAGCCGGCTGTTCAAATTATCGAGAAACAGAACAGATCTTTTTTGAAGTTGTCCATGTATTTGTTTCTATTCGTATGTGCCTCCTCCTCCTTATTGGCCATATTTGTGTGTCCAATTTGCACACAAAAGTGAATTAGTCGTTTCAGCCCCCGCACACCGGAGCTACAAGTGCGGAAACAACGCGCTAACTGCCCCTAATGACTGCCACGGTTCATCAACAAAGAAAACAATGGAATTATTGTATTGCCTTTGGCTTACTCATCTAATTGCCTCAGCTGTTGACTTAACAGCTGTAACGGTTGATTGAAACGCGCTACAGAGTAGTTTTTGTTTTTATATTGAAATATTTTTCTTTGTCATGAATTGGTTCCTAAATAATGAAGATTTTGGTACCTTAAGTTAAGTGATAGTTTTGTCGTATACAAAAGAAAAAAAAGATTGGGATGTCACCCATGCTGCCGAGTCTGAAATTCAAGAATAGGGTTTTCGTTTCAAACTAGATAAGATGAATAATACTAATATAGCTAGCGCTCTGCTGAACATACGGTCAAAGGGATTCTTAATAATCAAATATGCATTGTTTGCGATCACCTCACGATAGGTGCAGGAGGCGTGCAGGCGCCGCGCCGCGGAAGCGCACAACCATTTATTAATGCGTCGCCCACGCACACCGCCGCTTTTGATTTGCCGCACTCATTATTTGTAAGCAAATTGCAGGCTTTGAAAAAAGATCTGGTTTATCATGGCACGTCCATGTCAAGTGCATTGGCCAACGCAAAAAGTGTGATCGAATGTCGAAGTTAGGTTTCCTGGGCCATTTATCTCCCTCTATATCAGACACCTATCTAAATGTTTTACTTTTTGCCGCTGCGCTATTTTGTCCTGAATTATACAAAGACATGCAAGTATCGAAGGACGCATGCGAGCTCGCCTTCCGGGTGCGCTGTTCTCGAAGTATTATTCGCATTTGCATCGAGTCTGAGCGAGAACCGGTCGCGGGCTAATAGACCGGCCCATTGTCACTGCCTATTAAGATCCTCGCTTCCGATAACTTCGATAACCGATGCGAACGCAACGACTAACTTTTGAGAGAGGACGGAAGCATCCAACAGCCTGGTGCGCAAATTAAGCTCGCAAGATTAACGCTAAGTGAGTTAACGCTGAACGCTCGTTCGCACGTCGAACAATGTGTCCCGCATAACGAACCGAAAGAAAGCGTCAGTTTCAAGGCCACCGGCCCACATAGATATCGTTCTCCTTCGCACAATACGGGCGGAGAAATACCTCCGGCGCACCAACAATGGGCGTCGTATTTGCGCAGTTCCCACGTTATTTATTTACCCGAACCGCGGTCACCGGTGGACGTCGGAATTGGTCCACGCCGCGCACAAAGAGATGCGCGAGTCGTGCTGCTACTTTCTCTCGATAACCTTTCCAGGGGCGGGGGAATACGCCGTGATCTGGTATCGGCTGACCTCACGATCGTTCGCCTTCTTTCGTCCACATTACCGGACTACCGGCCATATGCGGAGGACTCGCTTTCTATTCTGCTCCTAGCTCCTAGCGCGATCAGATAATGTAAACCGTGTACGCGGGAGTACTCATTTGAACCCGCTGACCCCGGCTTGCATGGTTGAGCTGAGCGTAACAATGCAATGCAAATATGAGACACCATGAAAATGCAAAATCAGTCTAATCTGGTATTGCATGATAGATAGATGGTGGATGAAAAGAGAACAAGGCCGCAAGCATTGTTCTTAAGTTTTAAACACAATCATTGTCAAGCCAAGCGTAACAAAATTGACTTATAATTTCCTAACTTATTAGTGCAATAAGCTATATGAAAGTAATAGAGTATAGAGGCTGACTATGTAACTTTTTTCTGCATAAGAAAAATACTTTCTAGGCTTTGCATGGGCTAGGCTCGTGCAGTTAAAGTTGCCTACAGGAGCAATTAGTGTGCGAACACACGTCGCCGCACCTCGCCTAGTCGTCGAAGACACCCACCCGCCCGCTGCACTTTCGCTACGCCTTAATTATCAGCCTACCTTTTCACATTCGGAAAGTGCATTCGGCAGATTGCCTGTTTACTTTCTTCACAAAATAATATCCTCTTTCGTTTATCCAGGATTTGGCTTGGCCTCTAGGTTTACGATATTCAATTACAGTGTAATCACCAATTGTAGCAAAGCAACAGCAAATTATGAATATGATGGCTGGCGATAAATATGGTCAGTTTGTGTATCTGTCAGCGTGGTATCACCGTTAAACAATTTATCTTCACTACCAATATTGTCCACATGGTCTTGAGTCACGGGTGGCCATAGCCGGGCCTCCGAATGAATGAACTAATTAATGTATCATTTCAACTCTGCACAGCGTTTGGATCCATTTGGCCGCAGGTTAAAAAAATAACAACCAAATTCTCAAGGTTACAGACAATTGCGCTTAACTTGTAATAATTATCGTTGACAGGCAATGATCGATGGAATAAATGTTAATTGGCTATCGCAACTCTATAGATCATACGTTTCACGTTAATTGCAGCGATCGCTTCAGAGATCACGATCACGTTGTAAAATATCTAATGGCGACAGATAATCAGATGCAATAAATCATCTCAGAGGTTGACGCTCCGGGAGGGAGGCCCTCAGCGATATCGGCGGAAATGGATATTATGATAAAGACGCGCCCGCGCAGGCCAGCGCGCGGCTAGTGCGCCCGCGACGAGCGACGCTAATGTATGCAAAGTAGCCTCGATTGCAGCTTATTCGGAATTCATTGGCGCACGTGTAAACAAAGACATTTAAGTTTTAACCGAGACAGCTGCAGCCTGCCCACTGAGGACGCAGGCAGTTATGTGTTGTTACGGCAAAGCTTGGAGGCGGATAGCCGAGCATGACGCGACTTGCACTGTGTGCAGTCGTATCAGCCCAACGGTTAATACGGTTTCCGTATTGTACGACAAGGAATCTGCATTAGCAGAGCATTGTTATAGAGATCGTGACTACTGTTGTTCTAAAACCTTGGAATCTTTCATACTGCATCTCCACAATAGCTGCGACATTTGGTATTCTGCCTACCGCACTCACCGCTCCACATCAGGCTCCACATCAAAGAGGTCGTAACTTCCCCGCTTATCTCTGCAGACGGATAACGGCGACGCGTTTATGGCGGAGCCGTTGACCCGCGTTAATGCGCATCTATTAGTAGTCGATCCTCGCCCATGACCTGCCCCAATATAGGTCACTGCCAGCGCGTTGAATTTTACGATAATCACGGTTGCGAAATAAGCATTGGCAAAATTTCAAGATCCTGTAGTGGCGTCTGTAGTATGTCTGACAATGGCCGTGAATCATTCATGTCCGGAGTCAAATCGCGTCCATTACTAAGCTGACTGGTGCATTCGTTTTTTTTTTGTTTTGAGATACCCGCGTCGTCAGACGTTAGTTTGGTCGAGGGTTCACTTTCGGTTTCCTATCGGTTGAGCCCGCGTCTGGTCGCCGGGTATTTCAATTTTAGAACAACGGAAACAAGGCGGCAGGGGGACTGGCTTGGGGGAAGTGGTGATTCTCGTTTGTTTTGCGCTTCGTGGCCGTCGCAAGAATGGCATAACCGGGTATCAAGCGGCTTTGACAGACAGAATATGAAGAGCATTACATTGAAATAATTTACTTATAGTATAGCTCACTAAAGGCGATTTGAGTTTAATTCTTTTCGATTGTCTGGAGACGTGAAGTTAACATAGCGTCATCTACTACTAGGAATAAAGTTATACATACATAACTGAGTAACAGGTGCCAAATGTCGAATGTAATAAATCTCAAAAAAATATAAGTTGCACGAAATGTTATGTGGTATGCAGTGGTATGTATACAAACTTTGTAAATTGTGATCTTTGACGGTATGCTACCGCAATCCATAACTTACAAGTTGACTTTTCAATCGTCCTATTTTATTCACACAGTGTTAATTAATAGCCGTTGTTGTAAACCGACGCTATCGCGGTAGCGCAAAGATTACATTCAAATGCAGTGTTTTATCTCGTTATTAAATCGAAGACAAAAACATTAAAGCTGTGCTGTGTTTGTGCTTATTTAGAGACACTTAGCGTAGCTGCACATTAAAATAATATATTTATTGTACAGTTGCTTCATAAAGCTCACGAGAATACCTAGTTAAATATTTAATTTTATTCTAATGTTCATCTGAGTTTATCTCACGAGTTTATTATATGGACGAATGGACGTCTTAAATCTTGAGAAGCTGATAACTAAGCTTAAGCTTTGCTACTATAAAGAACTCTGCTTACTATTAATATAACGTGCAATTGCATTACAGTGCGTAACACCGTTTTTGATGACAAGGGGTTACTGCCGTTCAATTTCACTGTGGCTCCAACACAGAAATTCGACGTGTTAACTACGTCGTAACCCTTCGTGCGCGAGTCCGACTCGCACTTGGTGACTTGGCCGGTTTTGATCTATTTGTAACTGTAATCTTCTAGCAATAAAATAAAATAATTTAATTAAACAATTTTACAAGGTAGCTTAGCTTAATAGTAATAGCTAATAAATAATGTTTAATAATAGTTTAATTAATTACTATAATGTTTTTTTTTTATAAACGAATAATGAGAAATCTATGTATTAAAATAATTTATTCTGGGAGTGAAGCCAGATAGATAGCAGATGAACTGAGAAGTTGCGACACCTTTTTCTAGGTGCCTAGTAGTTCTAGTACATACCTCTACCTCACTTTATGTGCGTAATGAAACTTGATACGCTACGAGCGACTTGTAGCGACCGAGCCCGTTGAAACGAACTAAGTGTGATGTTGTGTGACAGTGTGATCTGAACTGATATATCTCTGTATGCGTGTTGTTGTTATAAAGTTGCCGAGCGCGCGGGGTCCGGAGACCCGTTCCCCCGCAAGCAACCGCGCGGGGGGAAATCGGCAGTCGTCGACCGCCCGCCATTTTGTTCTCGCCCCCCGCGCGCCGCAGTCTGGCGCGCGTCACCGATCGACGCACCGCGTTCATGTGTTCGGGAACAAACAACGTTATTTTCGCAAAATGGACGAGGATGAAGTCTACTATTGCTGCGTTAGAGGGTGTGGCATAAACACAAAGGAGCATAATGTGAATATGTTCAAGATGCCGTGGTCTTTAGAAAAGTAAGTGTGATCATGCATTGTATTTAACGCCTAGCGCTGAATCGCGCGATAGCGCCGGTGTATGAGTATGAGGCACACACCGGCGAAGAGGGGGAAGGAAGGGATCACTTGCTTGCTTGAATCAAAAGATTTTAATTTTAGTCACGGACGAGTAAGTCCGTGAATTTTAGTATTCCAAGAGATTGTGTTTGTTTTTGGAGTTTTGTAAGTGTTAGGTATATTAATTATTAGTTTAATCGAATATTTGGCCGCTTATTTGCGTTGAAGTAATAACTACTTACTAATTGTGCTACTAACCTACTTATAAAGAGTTGAAAAATATATATTTTTTGTACCTTGTAAAAATTGTGTAATTATGACGATGGTAGTATGGTACTTAGATCTTTTACTTTTTTAGGGTTCCGTAGCCGAAAAACGGAACCCATATATTTTCGTCAAGTCTGTCTGACTGTGTGTCCGTCCGTCTATCCGTATGTCACAGCCGCTTTATTCTAAAACTATGTATAGCATCACACAGCTGAAACTTGGTAAATGACAAGGTGTATTTTATTTACCGCTTTCAGATTCCGAAACAAAAAGTAAAAAAAACATTAAGGAGGGGGGGGGGGGGGGCTGATTGCTGATAACTAATGTACAGCGCCAGCCCAACATATCACGTTACCCACCTTTGTTGCAAACTAGCCCTTATTACAACTGCATAAGAATGTATGTAGGGTGCCAAAACTGGAAATTAAATACTACATACCTGTGATACTGTTATTGTATTTTAAAAAGAAAATGAAATGAAAGTTTAGTTTGCAACATAATAAGTACTATCATACTATAATCATTGAATTACCCGCAGCTTTAACGCATGTAAGTAATTTAAACAATTGTTCAAAATACCATAGACATAATTATTGAGTATTATAAAAAACGGTAAAAAGAAAGGGGTTTCGCCAAGTAAGGAATTTAAAATTACGTTAGCCTAGATGCGCGACGCGTAGGACTCTTACCCCCTTATTCATAATAATAACTCAAACGGTCTTTTAAACCTATTTTAGCTATTACACTGTTTTGTCATTCTTTCTTGGCGCTGTCATCATTTGACAGAAAGTGACAAAACAGTGTAATAGCTAAAATAGGTTGAAAAGACCGTTTGAGTTACTTATTATGAATAAGGTGGTTAGTATTCATTCTATATTAGTTTAATAAAACTAAAATGCTCACGGATGTGTTTATCAATATTATTTTGTCATTATTTTGTTTCCCCTTCCACCAAAAGCGCAGCGTAGGACGTCCACCGACAAGATGGACAGACGACCTTGTAAAGATCGCAGGATCGCACTGGATGTATACCGCTCACAACCGGTCGTTGCGGAAAGCCGTGGGGGAAGCCATGTTCAGCAGTGGACGTCCTTAAGCTGATAATGATGATGATGATTATTTTGTTTACACGACCGCCGGCTGCCTATTGAGCGTTTAAGAACTTAATCAACTAGTGTATTTTTATTATTAATAATTAATATTTTTTATTAATAATTTTAAAAAAATATACTAATTATTAGAGATGAACAGTGGACTTTCCTGCAGTAAATAATAGACTCATTTATTGGCAATACTTTTTTTATGATTTTCTCTAAAAAATATATTTTTAAAATTATGCGGTGGGTAATATTACAGATTTGTCTTTAAATCCCCCTCCCTCCTTCGTCGTAGTTTTTGAGAATATTAGCATATTTAATAAAACACAATTTACGGATAATTTCGCGATAATTTATTTGATTTTTCATCCCGACGTTTCGAACACTTTACAGCGTTCGTGGTCACGGGGTAGACTAAGATGTTATTTGTCATTTACATAGTTTTGAAAAATATTAAACTACCATCATACTCATAATTAATTTACGTTCCTATCCACGCAGAAAGAGCTAACCGTGTCTTAGCGAGAGATCTTAAGAGATCAGGGTCGGGATGAAAAATCAAATAAATTATCGCGAAATTATCCGTAAATTGTGTTTTATTAAATGTGTAATATTCGCGTAAACTTCAGAAATAAGTATAATATTAGCATATTTTCAACAACCGCAAATATAACATTTCAATACGGGTGAAATAGACTATGTTTTTTTCACCACTTCGATATGGGTTCGGCATAGGATGTGCACAGGCAATTCATCTTTACCATCCAGCGGTACTCAACCTTTTCATAAAAAAGACACAAAGACGATTTAAGAATAAGTGACTCGGGCCGCAATATGTTATTAGAAAAAAATCCTTATGTTATTAGAAGAATGACCAACATTTGTTTTATTATAATAACAGATCTTGTTACGATATGGCCGCAAAGTGTTTTGTTTGTCATTTGTCCTAGCGCATAGCAGTATTTATATCCATTGTAACGTAATAATCGTGTATGGAATTGGTCATAGTTTATTTAATATATTATGCTCTTGTCGATTCTACCAAACGAGGCCTAGACCGGGTTGACGATGAAGCTCGCTTCATCGTCACCTCACCTAGATGAAGCCTTTTCACTCTGACTTGACATAGTTTATTTTTATTGTTTCAGGCGTGCAAAATGGGCCAACCTGATTGGAAGACCAGATTTATTGAATCACACGAAACCTAAGCATCGAATATGTGAAGATCATTTTGCCCCGGAAATGATTGACAAAAAAAACAAACTAAGCGGAAGTGCTATTCCGTGTTTTAATTTACCATCATCCAAAGCTACAACTAAAACTGAGACTGAGACACGATCATCACCTAGAAATGTTTCTGTGGCTATAAAAAGAGAACCTGAAGATACTACGGCAGTGTTCGCGTTACAAAAAGAATTAGCCGAAATGGAGAGTTCAACATTGGATCCCGATATGGCGACATCATTATGCTTTCAAGATGTGGATATAAAAATGGAACCTCAAGACATCGAAGAAGAGAATATGGTAGAAATAGCCGAAACGGAGTATTCAAGATCGGATCCAGATATTGCGGCCCCATCATGTTCTCAAGACAGAGACATTAGAATGGGAGCTGAAGATACCGAAAAGGTGTTTGAGTTAGAAAAAGAAATAGCTGAAATGGAGGATTCGACGGTGACTATGCTTAAACAATGCCAGTCTACTCACTCGCGTTTGGATAGATCAAATTTTATGGATACTTATCAAACATGGCACAACGATTTAAAACTAATGTATCAAGGATACGAGTATAGGACGAAGTATAGATTGCACTGTTTAAATGTGTATTGCAAAGCTCCTAAGGCTTACCCTATGCTCAAAAAGACTTTTTCATTGCCATCATCCAAGAAACTTAAATCTACCAAATTAAATTTACGTCCCGGTACTAACAAGAACTTCATTTATTTAGTAGGAAGACAATTACAACACATTCCTAAATCCAATCCAGTCATAGTGTGTTTAGAGGAAATTGATTTAATGAAACATCTTTACTATGATATAAGACACGATGATGTAATAGGTCTTCACGATATTGATGGTGATAGACAATTCGAAGGAGCTAAAACTACCTTTGTAATTTCTATTAAAGGTTGTTTAGTGAATTATCGTCAGATGATTGGGTACTGCTTCGCCAAAACCTTGTTTTCCATAAATCTGCTCAGTAATTGGTTAGATGACACTATAAGAAGTTTATTTGATGCCGATTTGCAAGTGAGTGCTATTTTTAGCATGCAATCGACGTTATTAGTTTCTCTAGCAAAGTTTAAAGGAGTTTCAGCAGAAAATCCGTACTTCGAGGTATATGGTGAGAAGATTTACTACATTTTTGACTTGGCTCAGATGATTAATGGTATTCGTGACAGTCTATCTATGTCACGTGATTTTGTATATAAAGACGACATTATCTCCTGGTATCATTTGCAGATTTTATATCAAACAGAAATGGATAGACGAATCAGATTAGTCCCACAGTTGACGGATTACCATTTAAATCCTAATCGTGCGAAAAGAAACCAGCTGCAGTTGACCAGGGAAGTCTTCAGCTATAACGTTGCGGCTGTCATGTCAGCCGAAATAGACGAAGCTCGCCTTCCGCCAGAAGCCCAAGGCACAGTGGAGTTTTTTATTAAAATGAACAATTTCATAAACATCTGCAGCCGATCTAAGACCGATAATCTGAACCTTATGTCTATGCAAAGTCAAATTGCATGTCTATCGGAAACTTTGGAGGTGTTTGAAAAAATTCGAGTCATAAACAAGATGACGGGGCGAGATGAGAAGGATGATATAAACTGTTTCCGTGGGATCATACTATCTATAAAAGCTGTTTTACATCTGTACGAGAACTGTTCTAAATCCAAATTAAAACAATTCAAAACAATTCGTCTAATGTCAGAGAAAATGTTTAGTAACCTTCTTTGTAATGGCAAGAAACCAAAAACAGCAATTCAAGTGAAGCGATCATTTTGTGCACTGGCATTGAGCCATTTGATTAAGAATTCAACTTTAGGCAACTACAAAGGAAATTTAGATGAACTGATTCTGGCAGACGAAAATGTGAACGATTTTTCACTACTAGAGGAATACATCCCGAATGCGCCGAGGTCATCGCCTCTCGCAGTGGGCACGACAGATTATAGGTTTGAGCTTGTTTCTAAATGCGTTATCCAACACATATGCAGTTACCTTTTTAAAAAGTGTTCCTCAATCCACATGTGTGCCGGGTTCAAGAAGTATTTAGAGGAAAACAAACCAGTTAAAAAAGGTCGTGCCGAAAAACAAACTTGGTGTCTTCTTGGTGAAACTGCACCACCGAGTGAATTCATGGACTTTGTGCGTTTTTGTGACAACAGTTTTATGAAATACTTTAATGGAGCTATCGTTGCGGCGTCGTTGGCATCAATTCTTTTACAAAAGTCACAACAGATAGGCAGTCCGTTTAATCCATGCCCGTGTTTCCCTCAAGACTTTTTAATTAAGTTGTTTCTAAGGATCCGTATTTACAATATAATCAAATTTCGCAATAAGAGATTCAAAATTGCTGAAAGCTTACAGCAACAAGGCACGTGTAATAGAAATATGATTTTTAAAATACATAGGAAAATAAAACAATAATTAGAATATAATGTTTGATAATTATTTAACTATGTACATTAAAATTTGACAATGATTATCATGTGTTTTTATTTTAGTTAATAATACTTATAATGACAGTGAGACCAATTACATTACAAAACAGCTGAGTGTTCAAGAGTGTGTGCGCGCGCGCAAGCTTCCATACAAAAAGAGAAAACGTTTTCCACCCCTTTAACGTTGTCTGATTTTGACAATTTCTTTACATGTTAGATATATTTTAAAATAACTATGCTCGTACGTTTTTATCTTTTTTAAATATTGTATTTTTCAGAAAATTTATAAACCTAAACATTAACTTTTTTGACTAAAAATCTCTTCGGAATTTCGACAATTTTTAACTAATCAAGCCTTTATACAAAAAATCTAAGACGTACAAGCGTAGTTCAGGATGTATGAAAACGTATGAGACCAAACTATTCTCATTCCATAAAGGTTTACGGGTAGGAAAACGTTTTCCCCGCAAGCATATTTCGACCGTTGGCGTTCGAAATGTATGAAAACTCACGCCTGCACACGATACTCTTAGGTAGATGTTCAGTAGAGTCAGTTCCAAACTAACCTATATTCGTTTGTCTATCACATATCTCACAAGTACACATAATCCAGAAACCCAATCCTTGCGTAAAGCTTAAACGTAAAAGATTAGAAACTATACAAAAACAAGTCTTGTAGCTATAGCGCGCACGCTGAGGGTTAATCTGATTTTACACACTAAAAATCCACACTAGTATGGAAAATTGGACTCTGTCCATTTATCTGACTGTTGGTGTAGTAGGTAAGCTTGAGCTTGACATTATGCACGGACTCATAAAGAATTTGTTTCTCCTAAATAGAATACAAATGCGTGATTTTAAACTACCAGTTTGGTCTCAGTATTTGTTGAGATCTACATCCTGTACTTTTTTCAAAATGTTCACTTTCTTAGTTTAAAAGTTAGAGCGGGACGCCCATTTTACCTCTTATAGACACCCCAAACGCGTCAGTTTGAGTAAAAAAATTTCATTTTTTAGTTTCATGTATGGGATAGTTTCATGTATGGGATAGTTTTATGTATGCGTGTAGGGTCTCTTCTATGGAAGGTCTTTTAAAATGACATCGAGGTTTCTAAAACCATTTTTTATAATAGCCTAACATATTTGAGAGTAGGACGCTTCTAAAGTGGTAATATGGGCGTCGGGACCTTCTCTAACTCTTGACGAAGAAATGAAAAAAAATGCATAATGTAAAATCTCCAAAAATACTATTAACGAAAATTGGTTTGAACGAGATCAAACGGGTAGTTTTTGTGATATAGCACATTTACATCAACCGCAAAAATAACTTATACGAACACTATGAAAAACAAAGTTATTTTTACTGTAAAAAATCCTACTACTATTATAAAGGCGAATGTTTGTTAGTATGGATGTATGGATGTATGGATGTTTGTTGCTCTTTCACGTAAAAACTACTGAATGGATTTGAATGAAACTTTACCACAATATAGCTTATACATCAGAATAACATATAGGCTACAATTTTTGAGGTTTCTAATGTGAGGTTGTAAAAAAACACATTTTTTGCGCTACTAGACGGGACGAACCTAAAGTCCACGCGAACGAAGTCGCGGGCAAAAGCTAGTATTGTAATATTTTCGCTAGGTGGAAGTAAGTGGACCCCGAATTCAGTTAAGGGTGGAGGTCTGCAAGCACTTCATTCAAGCAACGTAACGCTCAATTTGGCGTCACCAAACACGCCATTTATTTGTCGCCATAACAGCAACAGCTCCCCTGAGTTTTCCATAAATATGATTTGATATCCACAGCATGTATTGATGTCGCCCGCCATATCGGGACGAAATCGTGTAAGCCGCGCACGGGCACGCAATATACAACCAACAAACCGATTGACTCTCTAAATGGTTCTGACACGAGTGTAAAAACTACAATTTCAATACAGGTAGAGAGAAGTTTCCTTTTGAGCGGAAGCGGCGACTTATTCTCACCGTGCTATTGGACAGTTCATGTGCCTGCAATTTTTTAATAAGACTATTACATACTATTGAAACCTGAGAAGTCTCCGTCTGTAGGACTATTGCTGAAGGCAACCCTCTTCAGTTCCACCCACTCACCTGAAACAAAAGATTACGAGAAATTAATAAAAGAACAACATGAAGAACAAATACTCGCGAGAAAAGCACATAAAGAAATGCTAATGTGACATGAATTCATGATTATTCATGTACAAAAAGTTCGAAAAAACTGTTTTAATAAGGTGCAAGCAAAGTACTCGTGTACAATTTACAAGTACATTTTATATTACAAGTGCCTTCACGCCTCGAGGCTGTTTTGAAATGTATCAATGTAGACCCGCCCGCTCGTTTCGAGTTGACACGTCGAAAACGCCACGAAGTATGTGATATTCGTTATTTTGCCGAAGAACATGAGTGTCGCAACAGCAACACGTCGCGTGGGCGGCGGTCAGTACACCGAAGATGCGCCCACGCACCCAATCTGTGATAACTTCCGATAATACGCACCGTTGATACATCAGTAATGACAGGTTTGTAACTGGTAACAGGACAATAAGCGATCAAATGGTCATCGAACTACCTGGTTAATTCGTGATGAGTTGAATTTTCGGCCGATTCTACTATCACCACTCTCACTCACGATTGTATTTTATAGCACGCAAATACACAATAAAGCAATGCCATTGCCGCAATTGAAGTTAAAATACATTTCATTTGACCACAGCAGAGATAATGCAATTCACTCGGACGAGATATATTGTTGAAACGACAGATTGAAAAGCATTGGCCGTGTTTCACGGTGATGAAACGCTCTCTGTTTACACGAGCATTATGGTATAACGAGTTGTAATGACGGAGGGCGTTTTAATTCGGCTGTCGTCAAAAAAGGCCGGGCGCATCATCCTATAAAGTTTAATGTTACCAAGTGATTTATCGTCTCACGAAATCGTTATTTACTTAGATGACATGCTCATTTGGCGGCGTTTAATTTTCAATAACGAAACCATTACCTCGTCCTTACGAAATCTTTTTGCACGAAGATCAAGCTGGTAACGTTGCATTTATTAGGGTTCCGTAGCCGAATGGCAAAAAACGGAACCCTTATAGTTTCGTCAAGTCTGTCTGTCTGTCTGTCTGTCTGTCTGTCTGTCTGTCTGTCTGTCTGTCCGTCCGTATGTCACAGCCACTTTATTCTGAAACTATAAGCATTACATAGCTGAAACTTGGTAGGTAGGTGTATTTTGTTTACCGCTTTCCGATTCAGATACAAAAAGTAAGAAAAAATAATATTTAAGGGGGGGCTCCCATACATGAAACTAAAACCTAAAAAATTTTTTTTACTCAAACCTATGCGTGTGGGGTGTCTATGGATAGGGCTTTTAAAATGATGCTGAGGTTTCTAAAACCATTTTTTCTAAAAGTGTAAGGTTTGAGATATAGACGCTTCCAAAGTGGTAAAATGGGCGTCCCCCCCCCATCTAACTTTTGAACTAAGAAAGTGAAAATTTTGAAAAAAATATATGATGTAGATCTCAACAAAAACTTGCAACGAAAATTGGTTTGAAGGAGATCGAACCAGTAGTTTTTGAGATATTGCACATTTTTATCAACCGCAAATATAACTTTGTCTTTCATACAAACACTATGAAAAACAAAGTTATTTTTGCCGTCGCAATATATTGTGATGTTTTCGTTAAGTGAAAGTAAGTGGACCCTGAATTTAGTTAAGGGTGGCACGGAACCCTCAGTGCGCGGGTCCGACACGCACTTAACCGGTTTTATTAAAATAAAGGACGCAAATATAATTATGTTACAAGAATTGTCAACAAAACAAATTTTTGAAAATTGTTGAAAACATTGAACGTCAATGTTTTCTCTTGCCGCTTAACACCTACGGTAAAAGGCCTCGATACGATAAGAAAATATCATTTAGAGAATATACAGTTTTCAACGGCGTTTCACTGGTGGGTTGATTTGCATAAGTGTCAGTTTCATTTAGCGGCGTGGCGTTCGACAGGGCTATCTCGTGCTCCTCGGTGGCCGGTCTAGAGCAGTCTAGACTAGACGTCACGGTTACGGCAGTCCGAGCAACAATTTATTTGCGAATGTGATCAGCGGACCTTGCAAAACCATAATTTAATACAACTCCCTCTACTGGAACAGACCAAATGACCCAACCTCTTCAATCTACAATACGATAAACGAGGAAGCCAACTTCTACGTCCACAGGACAAATATTTCCAAGCTATCTAATCTTGTGTGATTAGATTGCTTCATCTTGCTTGAGACGATAAAAAAGGAATGTACTGGAATTTACGAAACTGCCACTTTTGACCGTGCGAGGATAAGTTTTTTCAAGGACCTTATGTGATAAAATGTACTGTTACATTGATGATAATACCGTTTGATCTCTCTCAGATCGGTGGTCCGTGTTATTCAGGTAAATCTATTTACTACTTATAACGACTCATCATCGGTGCAAGGCAAATGTAGAACCTGAGATGTCGTAAGCGTTAATAATTTAATGATGATCATTGATCATTAAATTATGATTGCTGTCTACAAGTAATCGATTGATTGGATGGAGCCGCGGCGCTTGCGCAAGCCCGCTGATCACTTAGCTCCAATCGCGCTGATTGAGCGCTACGCCTCAGTTAGCGCTTATTAACTTCGCTCCGGACGAGAAATGCATACAGATGCAGACTAATAGGCCACCAGCTTCACACAACAATAACAGAGCAATCAGCCAATATCCATAAACTATGATCTTTCGCTATTAAACAGACGTTTCTCAATCTCCTTTCATTCCTCAGGTCATTGTTGGAAGAAATTATTGCCGTCTAAAAATATCTAAAAGAACGCATTAGTACACAGTCATAGGTAATGAGTTCATTAGGATCAATATGGAGGCACATTGCAGCGTTTATTGGCTTTATGCATTTTGAATAGTTCCCAACGAGGCATGCCGCATGAGCACTAATGACGATCATTCCAAGGACCGTCGGACATGCCCGCCGAGTGAACGTCATGGTCACGTTTTGCGTCGGTACAATGGCACCCGCATCTCCATATTTGGAGTCATATTATTTTCTAACCGATATGGAAATTAAATTGCCCCGGTCACTCGGTAGCGGGCCAATTAAATATATTGATAGCAATAAAGCCCTATTTGGGACCAGGTGTCATCAGGCATTCCACTTGACACCTCTTATGGTGAAAACTGATGGGTCGACACGAATGTGCGCCGTAATTTCAACAAAATTAGAGTCAGAGATTTATATGGCTATTTATGGAGAGGAATTCACTCGACCCCTCATAAATATGCAGTTCGATGCGAACAGAAATACAGAATCTCTCGATACTGTCTTAAGGCCTAAGCAAATATTGTACTGCAACTGTATGAAGGGTTCTTTTGGAACGTGCGGGTGGAATAAGCATTCTCATGGCATCGAGAAAACGTTGCTGCATTGGAAAATTTTCTCAACAGTTTTGAGTTGAGAGTCTGTTAGTGACCTGCAAAGATCACGAGTGCCGTTTCTCAATTCGTCCGTGTGAACGATCGGGCCATTCATCTGGCAGTAAAGAGGCCCATTCACGCATTCAACGAGCGACCCACGCGGCCGTCGCATAAACTGTTTAACACACTCCTGACCTAGGTCCGCAGCACCGCAGCTACTTTTACTCCGCTCCAAGTACCTGCACGCCTTGATAAGTTCCATGTTGAAACAAATGATTGATAGTCGACAACTAATTTGACCAGTAACATTACAATGGTTTTACAATATTTTTAACACTTACAGTGTCATATTTTATTCTTAAAAGATGAAATATGAAACCAAAAATTGCGCACGGGCGGGATTCGAACCAGCATCTTTCTGGCAATCCGGGCCAACTGCTCTTCCAATTGAGCTACCGTGCCGTCGGTCCGACCGCGCGAAATTCTTGGTCTCATTGATACGTCATTGCGTGACGTTAGCGCCATCTACCCGTCTGTTTATGCAACAGCGGGTCAAGTAGTAGTAACATTACAATTACAAATGATGTCATTACTAAAAATATCGACAAGTCGGCTCCCGCTCATTTAACTGTGCCTGTCAATATGTTTCTGATTAATTGCAATATTATTAATTACGGAAAGAAGCAATTACAATTCATTGCTAATTTACAACAAGTAAACAAGTACCTAATCAATTATTTAGTCGCAGTACATAAATATGGTCACAATCTACAATGCAATTATTGCACTATTGATCTTATTTATTGCTCGGGCAATGGATTAACTTGGTCAACGTATTGCAACAGAAAACTGATAACCGTGAAATTAGGAATAAATTTTACAAACAAAATATGAAGTCAAGATTGGTTTAGATTTCAGAATCAGTCATTATGGGTAGTCTAATGTTACAAGAAGTGGGTAACCTAAATACAAAAAGAATGAAATACATGCAAATGAATTTACAAAGAAAAATCCTAACCAGGCGGCTACTAAAAATAAATTTCGCCAAGTAGAACGGACACAGGTCATGTGAAAACCAAATACAGAACCTACGAACAATCGTCAAGCAGCACCAATCGCCGGGAATATAGTGCGCAATTACGCGTGTAATTTCTATCGCAGCCGTATTACAGCTGTAATTAGTATTGATCGCGCCGCAATTACACCTGCGATTTGTGCAGGTCAAGGAGACGGAACGATATTATTTAAGACAGGTTATCTAGGTTTTGGGGGCGTTACATCTAAATATCTAAATGCCTGCTGCCTTTGAACCTCTAAATGTGTACTGAAAGTACGGAAACATGTACATTCTAAGATAAACCTTCAACAAATCTAATCATTAGACCCAAAATGTGCTTATTGGAATTCGGCCTCGAAATATTCGTTGTTACCTAACTCTTTGTGCGGTTGAATGCAGTAGTGTCGTGCAACCAAGCATGTCAACCGATGACCTTCGCGGGATCGTTGAACCTCAAACGTCAACGTCGCAAACCAGGAACAGTTGTAACTGTTGGAAACAGTCGAATTTAAAGAAACGCATCGTCATCCCCTGAATCGATTGAGGCAACCTTGCTACCAATCGAAAGGGTAAACAGGAAGGACAGCGTCGATTAATTAATACGGGTACAACCGAATTGTCTTCAATAATTTCGTGGAATGATGAAGCATTTTTTAGAGTGAATGTCGACGTAACAATGTTTCAATTTCCATTGGCTGTATCCGCTGCACCTACAGCGGTATTTTTTTGGTATTTTAATTAAACGATCATCATAAAGATCTTGAAAATAATTGTCTCATTTCAGGAAGTTCATTTGAAGTGAATTGAGTATCCGTTTTCAAGATTGATTTCTTTAGCTATGATACCTCGAGTCCTCGATAAATATAGAAAACAATATCCTCTAGATGTCGTAATTGGATTCTGGCCGGATGGAATCGGAAACCACATGTAACGCATGAGTGGACGTTCCATAACGTAGCCGTCAGTCCGTCGCGATGTCGCAACACCGTCCTTCAACTTCAACTTGGAACACGGAATGTCACGGCAATGACACCACGCCGATCGCTGAACCCTTTTTTATCAACAATAATTCGGGCTCGTTAAAAACTTTCTTCGAAACCAAATCAGGACGGAGAGTTTCGTAAAACGTGACTCACCTGGAAAAAACGAAAGTCGGGGAAATTTTTAATGTTACACTTAAAGTGTTTATTTGGAATGAGAGTGAGAAACCAAACATGTTGCATTCGTCAAACTCGTGTAAATTGGATGATGATCTCTTTTCAAATATTCGAGTATTTTCATTGATGAACACAATAAAATGGATGAGAGGAAAGTTGAAGACGGAAAGAAAATCGCTAATGAGTGGATCTTACACATGTAAGATCCAAATCTGGTGTGTCAGCGAAGAATAAACAGATGCATTAGAGGGCATTGTTTTGAGCCGTGAGAAAGGGGTCCCTAACGGACACGGCACTGCTCGAAAGACGAAGCAAATTGACCCTAGACTGGTTGCTGACCCGCAAATAACCACCTCTAGCTATTGGCGTGAGCCGCGCGTAAGTCTGCCAAACCTCTTTAGACTCTAAACAGGATCTATAGACATTTTAACTGCGTTCACAATGATTTCATTTGACAAAGTTATTATTTCTTTAAATTATGTTAATCGAATACATGAATTCCTAACCAGCTTGAACAAACATCGAATCAAAGAAACAGTAAGTAAACACACAAAGAGATCTAACCACATTGTTCGAGCAGTTGAAAGAGATAATGGTTGAAACAAAAGATTTGTTGTTATGTACCGTGTAGTAAAGGTAATAAATAAACAAGATAGCGACTTATTGATCCGTGTGCGACATCGACAGGCTGAGCAGTGATAGAATGACACAGAAATATGTCAGTGCTGACACCGGCGCGACACTGCGGGCGACGCATAAAATTACCGCCGCATTAGACGAGAATAAATAATCCATTAGTTATTTTATAACATAACAAGCGCGTTTATTTGCAAGCAGGGAATGAATCGGTAATTGCTGATTATAACGGGCACAGTTCCAAGAGAAGAGCTTGAGTACAAATTAAGACTGTATCAGTTGGTAATTTTCTATGTCCGGACTCAATCCTGTCTTCTTATACTTCTGCATATGAAATTAAAGAAATTGCTAGTGGACATACGATTGCCTAAATAGTATAACGTACTGAACCGGCTTCTGGATAGAACACATATTTATTTAGTTAATAATTCATTATTAGGATTGAGTCCGGACATAGAAAATTACCATTATTTATATATGTGTTCTATCCAGAAGCCGGTTATTTTCTCGACCTATATATTTGAAGATGCATGCAGCATAGGTACTTGTTAAAATTTAAATTTCATTTCACAACTTTTCGTAAAGCATTGTGTTATCGTGGTCGTTAATTGGATATCTAGCTAGCTAGTAAACCATATTTTGTTTTCAAAAAGAAACTTTAAAATATAAATTGCACTTGTAAAAAGACAACTGTGAACCTGTGACAGATGAGGAATTGAACCCCGTGTCTTACGCAATCCGGGCGTATGCCTATACCACTCGGCCACCGTCACACTAACAAGCCTGTTGAATTTTTGCAAGTGCTTTTTAACACGTAGGCTGCGTGACATCATCAATGTTGCGAGATTGCTCTCACAATATCCGAAGGAAAATATTTTTACAAGTATTTTAACAATCAGTTAAGATGATGAAAGCCAATTTATAGTTTATTTTTGTTTTTATAGTGTTTTGTCACAATTTATATTATTTTATTAAGTTTGTATGGTGACAAAACACTATAAAGACAAAAATAAACTAGAAACTTTAAAGTTTGGATGAAGTGAAGTGTCTTATACTCATTAGCTGTGGCAAGTTAAGGTTCGGACTTGGCTAAGCCAGTGGTTGCGATCTGACTATGATTGATCCACTGCGTAGAGTTGGTATTAGTTAAATTAATGAGCGTCATTAGGCTGTAAAGTGACGACATAAGTGTGTTTTGAATGATTATTTACCTACGCCATAACATAAACTAACATAAGTGTGAATTAATTTAGGATTTCAAGCGATAAATATGTTGTTAAACGGAGTTGTAAGCGTTCATATTGAGCTCAAATTTTCTTTCTGGTTGCAATGCTAAGTACAACAGGCTTTATGATATTATTGTAAGTCTTCAACAAGAAGTGCCTATAGATCGATAGAAATCTTCGAAATGAAAAACCATTAAATTAGGGAAAGCTGATGAAACTATCAAAAATCATAAGTGGACTTTGAAATAAATATTATTCAAAAGGCACTTTCTAAGAAATACATACTTTGATCTCTGAAAGTTATCATGTATGATCCTATATGCTTTATTAGATCAGTGTGTTCTCAGCAGTATTTTTGTGCATGTACAATTAAGGCAATACTGTAAAAATGCATTTTGTTTATAATTACAAACTTGTGGTGTAATGTATGATATGTTGGTTGTTCTAAATAAATAAATATACTATGTATCGTAAATAATCTCAAACATTACAATTACAAAGTGTCGCAAGAGTCGCGTGCGCGAACTTAAATGCGCGTACGCACGAGTCAACCTGACAGATTGCGAATGGGAAATATAATGCGTGCCTTGCGACATGTCACATATGCTGCGTGCTTCGAAATGCACACCTCGAGCATTGTTGAGGTAATGACAAGGGTGCATAGAATGAGAGTGCCAGTAATTTGCGGTGGCCTGTTTGATACTAACGTGATAAAATAACTCAGGAAATGACATTTGATTACCATTTTCAAGGACCGTCCTTTCTTACTTCTGAAGTACGAGTAGGTAACTGTGTTACCAATATATTTAAGAAATTACAAGACATGATAGATAAGATATTGCAGATGACATCAATGTTTATATTGATGAATCCATGTGTCAAAAGCCCTACAGAAATATGAAAACCATCAAAGTATTCTCTGAAATTAATGTATGTCTCAGAGTCGGTCCATCAATGTCACGGGACGTCATGCGCGACTTGGCGTGACATAAGTACATGACATAATCGCGCCATATAATTTGTTAAATCGTGCTCGATGAAATTGTGTCGATGTAGACGGGGCTTTATGCTCTGTACACAACTCACACGCTTGTGTTCACCAGCCATTCACAAAGTAGGTCCGCAGACAAATGTGTTATTATAGGTTAAGCAAACGTTGACGCCTGCGCGGATTATTGGGTAGAAAGCAGCTGAAGTGACGACGTTTAATCACTTAAGGCTTAATTTGTTTAGGTTTATTGCCACAAAAAAGTGTCGTCGCCTCGCAGGGCAGCGGCACGCACCATTAACGGGTGGCATCAATGACCACGACACCTTACTGAAGAGGGAATGCTCATCGGATTACGCATTAATCTGTTGAGAGGTTTCTTTTCCCTCTTTCATGGACATGCTTTTTAGAAACTAGTAGAGAACGCAGAAAACCCAGTGACAAAAACGCGGGCGGTCGACTTTCTTTTTGTATGAAAAGAACTATCTTGGACGGAATTCGAAATATACAATTCGCTTTATGAATAACCTGTGACTGTTACGCTGTGAACAGCAAATTAACATCTTACAAAATATCCGTAAGTCTCAGTAAGTATAGTATAGTCATCGAACCGCTGCCCGAGCTGGAACCGATAGTAATGTAAGCCCATTTGTCGGATAAATCGTCGAGATTTAAATTCATTACGCATGGTGGAGTTGTTATAAAGCAATCAGCGTGCATTAGATGCACGAGGAGGATTTACACGAAATGACTTAGATTTTTTCTGTTGTGGTCTTCTTGTTATCATCAGCAGCATTGCAGTAAAACTAGGCGAACATTTTAGTAGATGGATTTTGATAGCTTTTATAATGGCTCTGCTTATATTTCGCCATGATGATGACACAGGGGGGTTGATATTTTATTAAATGAGGACTAAATCTCTTGCTAATAAAGTAAATAAAATACAATTTCGGACCTCAAGTGAAGTCGCCTCGTGTAAATCCCACATATTGGTTGCAGCATCTAAACATGCAACATGAGGTTCTTTCCATTTTAAAAGTCACTGGAGTATATTGACATTTGTAAGCTAAGTATTATTTAAATGAAGGCATCATTATGTCGGATAATGACTTTAATCGTCACCGTGTTTGTGGCCACATTAGCGGTTGAGGCGTGGATAATACATTTTATTAAATTATTACGCATTTATAACATTGAAATGATTGTGTGGTAGGTAAGCGTCAAATAAATTGTTGTCTTACGTTTACAATGTCTTTATTTAATCAATGTACAACTTAAAATATTTGAGCGAAGTGGCATATAATATTACCAAGATGCTAAGTCGCAATGGCGAAACATCGTCGTCAGATATTATCGGATGACATCAGGTCCCAACGTTTTGTAGTGAAAACGAGGGTTTATGTAACATTATCCTTATGTCAAGTATCAAAACAAACAACACTCATACAGAAGTAAGGAGCATTTTCCATTCGAGTTGCTTGTTCTTGTAGTTACCACACTGTTAGATACTTTAACACTACCTCAGAGCATCAGTAAACCACATCCGTGATCTGCTATCAGCGATACCTTAGAAATCTAGACAACGCAGCCGGCCCGCATGAATCGTAGCGACATTTTTTTCTTGAAATCGCAACTAGCATTTAATTAGTGTGTGTAAGTAATCGCTGTCGATATAGCCTGCGCCGGCGCATTAATATTGTATGAGTGTAGGGCGCCGGCGCGACGACGACGCCCGCGCCGCTCCACGTGGCTTAAAGCGCAGGATGTAGCGACATCGTGGATTGAACGCAAAGCAGCTATTTAATTGAATTGACACCTGATTTGGGCAATTGCTGTTTAAGGTTGTCGTTTGGCACTGGACATCTGTAGACATGTTTATAACATGACTTGCAATTAGACCTGACGGGCAGAAAGCTTAACGCGTAAGTCAGTCAAAAACCAAGTAGCTAAAGGTGAAAGCACAGATGAGGAGTACTAAACAATGAAAGTGTGTCCGCAATTTCGTTACAAGATCTATAATTTGTTGCAACTAAACTCCATAATTTCATAACCGAGCATGTAATTCAGAGGCATAAAGCAGTATTCATTATGCAGGAAACATTAGTCAGTTGTCAATACACAATGGCTCAGAGCAACACGCAGAGCACGGGCACCTCCGGATACAGACGGGCATTTCGTTTTATGAACTCTCTTGCTTGGGTAACGCCTAATCACAAAAGGGCAGAAATGCAGTTGGTCCCCAACGCTTTAGTCAATACGAAATCATATTGCATCCACATCAATCCAAAACAAACACATGTCCACCTCTTTCCTTGTTTTATAACATAAATGAGAGTAGGGGGACACGAGAGACATCGAATAAAGAGACTATGTAATGTTGGAGCTTTTAATTGTTCTTTGGTATTTGAAAGAGATGATTTGACAACAGACACTAAATACGATAGGTATCAATCAGCTTTCACCTGTGCTAATCTACGCTTTAAAAGGGAATACGAAAGCCATAGATCATTTTCTGAAGAGAGTCTTCTGCATCTATCCGCTACATCACCATTAGGTAAACCCAATGCAATGGGAGGATGTTGTGCAACTGACGCGAGTCGGTAATGAACGATCGACTTAATATCGTAAAGTGAAATTGGCCGAGCTACTGACTAATGACGTATAAACAAAACTAATTCTGGTAGCAAATATCTGTCTGTCTGTCATCATCTTTAAACAAGCTAAGATTGTACAAAGCTGTATCATTATGTCAATGCGTTTTGTCTCTTTCGTGGATACCATACATTTCCGTATTGTATTTTCTGAATTCTTGAATGTAGCCTATTAGTAGTCATGCTCCACTGCAATCAGCATCTTTCTCTCCAATCATTTGGCATTTGTCTGCCAATTATTTCTTTGTCTCGGTCCATTTTCCACAGTTTCCAGCATTCGCCGACGCCAATTACTTAAGTGGTGCCCACAAAAGCGCTCACAGTGCTGAATCGCACGCGCATACATCACGATCACTCCACATGTGTCATTAACATGCCTGCGTATCGATTCGCGAGATCCTGCTCTGATTTATGTTACAAAGAGCTCTTATTCTCAAATCGGAATTCAGAATATTCCAGAGTCTCGAACTAATTCAAAAGTTACTAAGTGTAGATTTAAAATCTGCATTGCGCTTTTGCGCTTTGAAGAGCCGATTTCAGCTTTCTACATCTGCAGGGAATATATAGACACAGTGCTAAGTTTCTAATACATAATTGTAAGTCGAGTTGCCCGTCATGTTTTGACGTGGCGATAAAGCCCAGCAGGCCGTCGTCAATCACCGCGTTTTCCATTTCAGATGAATAAAACTGTATTTGTTTTTGCGTTATATTAGAACGGTGGGACCACATCGGAGCCGCTCATAAATTGCTCAGGGAATTTAAACGTCAAACAATATCGACGCCTGCGCCGACATCGGCGGATTTATCGCGCGACGTGTTTGTTTAGCGAACGCATTCCGCCCTGCGGAACACCCGCGTGGTTCACCAGATCAAAGGCTTTGCATCTGGCGTGTTTTTTTGCAGTTAAGTATCCGTAACGGTCATGAACTCAGCCGGGGTCAACGAACCTTCAAGCTTCAGTTTCGGTGAAATTGCGCCAGGTAGCGATGAGGCAGCTCTTCGATATTACTCCTGAATCTTAGAGAGCTAGTTTACGAGAAAACTATCAGTATCAGTAGACTGACTTTGGATTTTTTGATAGTAAGATTAGATGAATAGATGGTAACTGATGATATCATCTATCCAACTAATCATATTGTATTTTTTTTATAAAAGTTAAACCAAAGAGTCCTAGATAGAAATTGGACCAGGGCTGACGCAAAAGACCTTAGAGATAGGCATACCCCACTATTTTCTTCACAACAATGCCCCTTTTCGAGAACGGTATGTTTACTTACGACCCGACAACATCACTAAGCCGACACGGAGTCTGGGCGTGCGGAAAACCGAACGGTACAAGTATTTTTCGTTCGTCGTCATACGTCCGCCCCGCCGATGTAAGAACCCTCCCTCCCACACTACTCATGACAAGAAGTGGCAACTGGTAGGTACATCTTGTTAGTCTGAGATATTTGTGAGTCTGCAAAAAACAAAAGTCAGTTTTGAGAAGTCAGTGCATTTCACATAAATATTTGTGAGAGTAGAAAAGGGAACCCAAATTCTTGTTCACAATAAATTTTAGTTCATTTTAATGCGAGGGTAAAAATGGGTCGAATGTTATTTCTGAATCTTTCGTAAAAACAAATTAATTGAGTAAAATGACAGCATCTATGGCAGATGATGCCTTCCAATCGTGTACAATCCTTAAAGATTAAAGGTGATAGAACCTGACGAAGAAGGCTTTCTTGTGTGATTAGACAGGTTTTTTTCTGAACAGCTGCTTCATTCATCGAGATGTAATCGAATCTCGTTTTCGTGTAACAGTACACCCAGTAGGTTAATTGGATTTTATTAAAGCAACCGCTACAGGTGGATCGCTTAAAAGCGAATAGTTTGACCGACAACATGATCTTATAGATTAACTGTGATTCCGTGATTATACTTCTTCGAGTCGACTGGTAACAATCATATTTTTTTTGCTGAACTCCAAAAAGCAATTTTTGGTACGGTACCAATCTCGTACTCAAAATTTTGCATTTTGGTGACCATGAAGTTTTAGAACAATGTAGGTACACAAAACTGTAGCCATAAGTCTTATCTACAATGTAATGTCTTGGCTCGTTTGTTCCTCTTTCTTAGCCTTTGTCGGCGCCCATACAAAGCGTTAGTTAGTTCCATCTGTCATCTGCAATGCGTTATAAAACGTCATGGCAATGATAATTCCATCAGCATTTCAAGAATCACAATAAAAAGTCAAGCGCAATTTCAAAAGGCGCGGGCGATGCCGACAGGGTTACCAGCTTAAATACGAGCTGAAAATCTTCATAATAAACCTACTCCTATACTCATCAGTTTGATTGATGAGATGTCCATTGCAAGCACATTTTGAAGTGGTAACTTTTATGGGACATGCACATATAGTAGTTAAACTTATGACACCTCTTTTTATCATGCCCGGAGGGTGTTAAAATACTACAGAAGCGCATGATTTTTTTCCCAGATCTTACATAATAACTTGGTAGTCGCTGCTGGTACTCTATCATAACATAACACGTGGTTTAATAAGTCGTTGGCATAAAAAAGTATCATTCATTGAGTTGCAAAACAAAAATTAGGCAACCCTGACTTGCAACCCAAGTTCATTGCCGTGACGCATGCGCGATGCCGCGATAAGCCAATTTGGGATGCGCCCGCGCCGACCGAAACCGACGCTAACGCGACTATCATTTTGATGTGATGAAACTTCAGAGTTCGTTCACTTGTGTAACAAACATGACTTAATCTCCCGAACACGGCCGAACCGTATATGGACGATTTTATCACATTTCGAAGTTAATACCGGCCATTCTAATGGATTGAGACATTTTTATTATAAAAGGAGATGCTGATGGAAAATTTAATGTCATCAACAACACATAACTCTTCTAATTGGCCATGTACGAGGGAGGTAGAACTTTAACTATAAATAATTACGTACTTAATAAAAATTCCGTATTAACAAATGTATTCCTTAGAATACACAGTAATTAAAATTATAAACATGCCCTCTACAGGAAAAAGCGTGCAAATTAACAATCGTAATTAGGTTTATTTAAATAAACGTGATGCGTCTTTCTTATTTACCTAAAGCAGGACTAGATATTATACGATCAACAGGAAAACTTTGTATATGGTCTGCTATTATTTGTGTGTAGGAAATTCAATAAATATGTCCATTCAAGCAAATAACAACATCGACACTAATTGCTTGATATTTTCGTACTTTGTGTTCATCTTATGCGCTTTAAAATATAATTGGAATAAGTAGCTTAATATAAAAAAAATAATTATATAAAACCTCGACCCGTTTGGATGTTGTAGATAGTGGTCAATTGAAACTAAATACGTAGTTAAAATGTTTAAAAGTAAAGGTTCGAAATGCTCAGATACATTTTTATAGCATTCTTAAATTGGTTCACGATTTTATATCGTACATTAACACACCCGCATCCGCCTTTAAAAGTAAAGTAAGTTCCTACAAAATTACGAAAGATGTACTGAATACAGACCAAAATATACTCGAACTGTTTTTTTATAATGTGCATAACATGCTTGTCATTGTTTTATTGATTACTAATATAATGGAGCAAACTAAGAAGAAAAGAAGGTTCTATGGTGTTGAATGTTTTAAAAGCCCTGGATAAAACGGAATTCGCATTTGTGTCTGCATTTCAGGAGTAAAAATAAATTGATAAATTTAAACCATTTGGTCCGACACCGACATAACAATAACAGCCTGAACACTATCAACAAGTTGTGTTTTGCCGAATTCCGACTCTACCCACCCAAAAGAATCCGTTTGATTGGTAAATATTACCGACAAATAAATCGTTCTGAAAAATGTACTACCACGCCCACGGCTAGTAAAATACGGGTCATATTATGGGCTTTGTGGTTTTATTAAAAGGTTTTTTATAAATAAAAACGTCGATTCAGAAAAAAATGGTATTGGGTCGCACCCCCGCGGTGACCAAAGGTATTTCAAGTAGTAGTTTTGAGAAGAAATTAAAACTATTCGGCTGAATACGTAAATACAAGCCAAGTTGTTCTTTTCTTTAGGGCGGTAGTCGGTGGTAGGCATCTCTTACCTAACCTTCAGTTGATAACGAATAAAATGACTGCCAGACGACATTTCAACGCGTGATGGTGACGCAGTGTACAATTTCAGACAGTCATAGTGAAAAAACCAAAAGTAAGATACTCAAATAATATTTCATTAAACCTATTCGTACGTGTCGTACGTAGCCGTGAATTTTCTAGATAAGATTACACAATCTCTTCTATCTTCGCTTTTCACTTCATAAGTACATGATGATATGAAGTTTCAAGTTAACAATAAACGCCATGAACTAGTGCGACTAATATGCCTTATTATTAAAATAAAACATAACTTATTAAATGGCATGTTGCGCTGAACTTGGCTTATCTCGCGCGTGGTCGTCGTGCGCCCGCGCTGCTTAATTTATTCCCAGACACGTGCTCGAAATATACGAGAGCATGGGAAACGCACCGCTCGTACAAACATTGTGCGAGCATAGAAAGCTCGGAGACGAGTGTAGTGGACTAGTGAGCTGCGCGTGCGACCGAATACTTTACGACCCGCATCCGGAGACAACTCATTCGATTTGGAATAAGAAATACATATTCAAGAGAAAATAAGCGCGGTCACTACAAGTCGATCATAAATTACAGAATTCACAGATAGTAAAATAACACCTATCAATACAAAGATACAGGTATCAACTGCGCACAATCACACGTCGTCACCATTGTTTTGTCAATTTCTTAAGTCAAGCATAATCGTGAATCAAATTGTACATGAAGAAAACACGCTTGAACACGAGAAAATAAATATGTTTACTATATCCAACAACAGCAACAAGAAACCGCTTGTCATCATTTATCAAATACGAAACGCTTAAAACTGGTAAATCGTAACAAATCATTCTGGTAGACAGAAAAAGAGGAGCGGGCGTGCGTCCCCGACGATTGTGTTAATTGCGGCAGGCAGACGGACAAAAAATAAACCTGACTTTCAAATAACAACCTACGGGAAACAATAAATAAGGCAAATAAGACAATGGGCCGGCCGTGACAAAGGTAAGGGCCCGTTACACACGCTAATGTTATAAAAAGCTTCCCACCTACGAACAAGAACAAGGGGTTGCGCATACGCATCAAGCACTGAGCAAGTAGAGAGTATAGGCGATTAATCAATCTGCTGTACAACTACTAACTGCACATCTAAACTAACACAGTAGAAGCCTGACATAATGTCTGAATTTCGGAAGTAACCATATTTTGGTAGCTGTGTTTCATTGATGTAGAATTGTGAAAGTAAAGCTATCCTTTATCGTTTCATGTTTATAACCGTATTCATGTCATTTAGTCTCACTTGGCACCTTGGCAGTAATAAACGCTTCCTCTTGTAACTTGGGTGGGTGGTTCGCTCTCACGGGCCGTCCGCTCAGTTCCTACTACCAGTTTACCGCTTGGGAGACACTCAAAGCATTTGTCATTCAGGCTGTTCTGCCTCACTTTGTCTTCCATCCGGGCGGACAGGAGTGAATACAATAGTCTTCACATTTGCATTATTCGCTTTCGAATTATTTGTGGAACTGTAAGCCTTAAATGCATTTCAAACTGTAGTTTAGATTGACAGTGACACCATTCTGGGCCACCGCGGATCTTTAATGACATTTTAACAACACAGCTAACTTAATTAGATTACTTAAATTAGTGGTCACGTTCAGAAGCAATCATCATTTATTTATACAACATTTATGACGTACATTTATTTAATTTTATTATTGGATCATTAAGATTTGATGAAACTATTTGCATTCACATCCGCGGTTTTAATTAGGCAATAAACGTCACTTACGTCATCAGTAGCACTTTTTCTCGAACCATTATCATGAAACAAAGATGGTAAAAAAATATCAGTTACTTCGCTGCTGGTACTGAATCATTAAGCCCCGCGTCTAAATCTAAACAGTGTAAGTTGAACAGTATTACCTGCAAAACACACATGATGAAAGTCTCAGACATAGAGCACATTTCTGTGGCGAATAACATATAATGGGCAAAGCGGACGATCTCACAAGGACAGGCGGAGAGGAAAACAAAGAGATGTGCATCGTTACGTCACAAGTTAAATATGCATAGGTGTGCGATGGTATGAGTACAGTATGGAATAGTCATTGCGCAAACGACTGAGAATTCGGTAGCCGATACCGTATACTTTACATGATAAAGAAACATCTGAAAATATTTGTATCAAATTGTTATGATTAGTTACGCTTTTACCAGAGCGTATTCATACAATAACATAGCTCTTTGTTCCTTAAGAGATGTGATAAGCTGGAAAAGCTAGGAAATATCTTTTATTTTAGAAAAACAATCTTATGTTAGTTATTAAAGACATAAATGGAAGAACAACCTGAACTCTTGTTATGCATACTCAACCCTTCTTCTAACACATTTAGAACACGGAAAAACAGTCAAGTCGGTAATTAAATTAGCTTCAGCAACACATTAACAGCTGAGCTGTGGTTGAAACTTAAATGAATAAGTGACAACATGGCTATTCAAGTTGAATTGAATGTGATCATCGATTAGCGCGATTGTAATCGATTACAATGTCGTAATCAATTACTGCATTAGTTCGATGGGACAACAATAGTGTTATGTAACTCTTGTCATCGTCATTCGTTATCCTTCGGTAAATTAAGTGGGTTTAATCACTATAATAACATCTACCAATTGACTTAATGTGCATATTGTGTAAGTAATTTACACAGATTGTAACAAAAGCGTTAAGTGTGTCATTAAATAACCCATTTTTTGTGGCTGTCAATACTGAATTATTACACGATTCATAATGGGAATTCAATTATAATAAAGGATCGCCGCGACATATCGGGTGGGAAAGATTCATCCTCACCATGGGGTTCCAAATTATATTGCCTTCTGGTGGAAACGATTAAAATCAAATGTTGAGCAACAATCTTGTGCTTATAAATAAATTATATGGTCTGTGAAACCGTTATCCTTGAGAAATTATGGCGATTAGCAAATCCGTGATGTTTTCGACCAATTAATGTTGATTGATATGGGTTTTATGAGGTGACGTGCCAGCTGGGCATCGAATCGGCGGTCTTTATCACTGCGGGGTAATTGGCGGGAGAAATTCGTAAATTAGCGCTTAGCGTGCGCCTGCGCAGTCAGACGTAATTTCGGTCGGAGAACCCACCGATGATGCGAGCCATAGACTACATGAAACGTAGATAGGTACAAACAGAATAAAGAATTGATATTAAGAGGGAATTTTAACAATAATCGCTAGAATATAGAGTTAAACAAACTTCTTTATAAAATAAGGAAGGAAGTGGAGAAATCTCAAAAACACTTGTGTTATTTTTATGATTTGCAAGCAACACACACATAATTTTATTAAATGTATGGAATTTCCGGAACATTGAAAACACAAAATATTTCTTTTCTGGCTCATTAACCTCTCCACTAACGCGTTCTGTCGGAACTGTTTGGATATTTTTCAATTTAACGGCTCGTTTCTTGGTTCATTAAAGTTTGATGTTGAAAAATTATAAGACACGTTGTTCTAGTGCGTCGTAAGAACTACACAGCTGACGTTGGGTATCGTGAAGGCTACAACGCTATCAATGGACTAAAACACGCCAAATATGAATTAAAAAAAGTTTACAAACTTCACGTAAGTACTGCTTATTCGTCGATCTATGGCTTTAAGCCCCGTTAGTCGTTAAGCGTCGTTATTTTTCGCGTGCCCCGCGGCCGGTCCCACGGCTGGCTAACAGGACACGGCTTTTTATCAATGACGAAATTATTTACAATGTGCACACGAGACAAGGAAGAACGAACGGAGGCACACCGGGTCTGACTCGGCGAACAGATAAGCCGAGAACTAATTAGCGAGGAGCTGATATCAGGGCGGCGCACGCAAGGGTTAACGAGAGCAACAAACTGAGTAAAAAGACGTAATCTGTTTCAATAATCATACGATTTCCGCGCTGTGATTTTGATTAGAAAAAATCGTCTGTGTCAAAAGGCTGTGCGCACGATTCTTGCGCGCAATCGATTCGTCGGTTCCCACAGTGCAGATTCGGAAAAAACGCAATTTGAGAGAGATGGCAATTAGGTAAAGCACGCTGGGAAACGTTTAATGGTCCTGTCTGTCGGCTGGAACCTAATTTAATTGAAATGTTTATAATGTCTCTGATGTTCGTATTATAATAAGGTGCTGAAGAAGAGCATATGAACAACTTTGGGGTGACAAATATCCAACACACACATGACGTATGCATAAAATTAAGATATGACAGTTTTCAATACCTAAAACCCAAGCTATATAAGATCCGGTGGGGTCTATGAGTGTGTTAAAAATACAGTTGAGTAATTTCTCCAGTTTATTACAGGATATCCACTCCGAAAATTACAAAACCACACCCTAATGATGTGATATAAATACTTGGATTTCATCTTTATGGCGTCGTTATGGTTTTCCATTTAGGAGTAGCACTCTAAGAGGGGGTGTGAAAAAGGATTTCGAGTGTGAAATAACCGGACAATTTACGGAGGTGTGAAGAGTCCTTCGCATCTGTTATATTGCCTGCCTCTGAGAATATCCGGGTGACAAAGAGTGGGTGCCGTCAAAATCCTAGAGTGCTATGCTGCCTAGACAAAGATACTTAGCACTTATGCAGGGCTGGCACTATACATTTTCTATTAAATTGTCAAATAAAATTCTGATATTTGCATCTATTACATACATTGGTCGCTCTTTACTGTTTATAGATACGTTTCCCTTGGTATAAGTGGTATATAAAAGATCTATAATCTAGCTTGATCGTAAATCATCTATGAACTTTTATCAACCTGCATTTCTTTTGATAAAATTGTGCTAGAATTTCAGACAGTAGTAGTAGCAAGCGTTAGGAAGCGATTAAAATTGAACGCATCTTGCATGACGCTTTATTTAATAACATCCATAAGCAAGCATCTAACAATAAAAGTATAATTACATAAAATTGTTCTTAACGTAGAGTCGTAGACAGTAAACAATCGTAATGTTGCTAATAAATGGGACATTGACAATGTTTTACAATACATTGCTAATATCAAGTATTTATCGCTATAATTACTATGAATTGTAATTAAATGTTTTATTATATTATTTTATTGCGTTTCAATTACGGTACCAATATAAAGCCATTTATGGTTAATTTTCTTAATAATCGTAAACATCTTAAATGACCTCTTCCGAAGGGTCAGCTATATCCCTGATTAGTTATTGATACCTAATAAATAATAAATAAAATTCTGCCGAAGTGAATAATACTGCTCCTTCGGCACTAAAAGTAAAATAATAGCAACCAAGCAAGAGGTACTCTTAAGTTTGAAAATATCAAGGCTTACGTGTTTTTTAATTTATTTATTTGCGGCTTGACACTTCGCATTCAGTTGGCAGCCCTGCGCGTTGAGTGGTTCTCAAGCTAACTCCACTACTTCTGTCTGAGCCGATTCTTTGACTCGAAGGGTGTAAGAAACGGCGCAAGAGCAAAGTATTGCCTAGATAAGTAGTTCTCACTTCGCAAATATACGGCCACTGATAGTTGAGTTAGGGTGCGAGCGCCAAAGGTTGCTAGGTCAGGGAAAGATTGATTTTGCGTGTCTTGATCGGCTTACGGTAGCATAAAGTTAGAAGGCGCGTGATTAGATTGCCAGGCCATGATAGAAAGCGCTTACTTACAGTAAGAAAGCGGGATTTATTATAAGTATGACATTTTAGAGCAAGTATATTTAACACATAAAGGCACCAATAAATAGGATTTGTGTTTGTCGTTAGCAATCACCTCTAATATGTCACCCAATTATAAATACATATTGAAGTATGTATATCTTGTAAAATATTGATGCTATATAAAGATAAAAGACTCAACGGACTGTCATACCTCTTCATAAGGCGAGCGTATAAAAAATATGGTTCAGCAAACTGGTATCTCCTTTAGTGGGCCATAAGAGTTATGTATCTGTCATATCATAGGGGCTTTAATAGATTTATTTTATTTCGATTGACATATCCAATGAATAAATAGACGTATCGAGACAAAGGCATTATGATCAAGGCAAAGACAAGCTCTTTGCTTTTTGGAATACCTCAAGAAAATGGTATTTGCTTTCTTTTATTTTAGTGAAGACTGTAACTAAAGTTAAACAATATCCATAAAGGGATGGCACAAGGTCGGTCGTCGGGTCCTGTCACCTATCATTCCCAGGTGAAATGTTCCTTTTGAATCAGAAACCGTCGTATTGTGCTCGGGTCATTATCTACAAATTAAACTGTCACTCCAGCGATAATGTGACTGACAGTGGACGCTGAATTTTAATTAAAATAAATGGAGACCTCCAAAACAGAGTGAAAAGCAGACGTCACGTGACATTGATGTGGCGTCGTCAGAATCAGAGCCATGAAGTACAAAGAGAACACGTCTGAATCTCAATAAATGCCTATTGTTTCTGCTTAAAAACCTGTGCTAGGTTTTGATTCGACATTGCGTTGTCTTATACACAAACAAACGCACTATTTTTCGGGAACACCAAGGAGTTTATAACATTTGAAGATTAGATATGCCAGAAGCCAGAAGATGAACCGCGTAAGTCTCGATCGTTCAAAAGACGGTGGCATCGAATGCGTTATTCGGCATTTAACCTAATCCAAATTATCACACAATTAGGCGTTTTATGACCTGGTGCGTAGTAAACAAAAAGGTGACGGTATCCGTAACTTATTGGAATACGAGCATCTCTATTGTGCATAAGCTCTCGCGGAGTAACTGTCAGTTTGTGCAACATAAAACCTGTCACGCACTTACCGTGGGAAGAATGCACGCATAAATAATATTTAACTGCGCTGTACGTCAATCAGTATCTAATTAGCTTCATTAGACGTCGTATTTTATGTCGTCTGCCCGCCGATGACACGGCTCGCATTCACGTGCAAATGCGTCGGCGACTGACATTTACGTGTGCACTAAGCCCTAACGATGACAAAGGGCCTGAACTTATTTGAGTCGGACACATCAGAGAGGATAAGTATCGTTTTGGTATTACGAATGGACTTGGATTTTTCGGGTCATCTTGTATAGAAGTAAGTAAGGCAATGACAACTTCAAGCCTTTACATTCTGAAATGAAATTTCACATTTTGACTATAATTTACAGTTAAGTTATCCATTCAATCACTTTTTTTGCTGGTGAAAGGGTATCTCGTACACCAGACACTTGAACTATTATGTATGAATGAATCGATTATTAATTACCTAAAGGTAAACATAAACATCATAGTTCTTACACTAGATCGATTACCAATTCATACAAACTCTCATCAATGAATAACCGAACGAATTTGTTTCAGGGTACGCGCAACCTCAATCGTGTCTGTATCTCATTATCAGCCAAACAATAGGGTTATCTAATAAAACTATTGACGCGAAAACAAACAGCAATTAGCGCACGAGGTCGCGACCTTTGCCGGTGTAATGACTTCGTAACAGGTGGATTGATAAATATTTATAGATCTATCATTACCATTAAACTAATGATCATGATTTGGGGCTATTTTGAAATCGAAAAGGACATGGCTAAGTTTTGTGACCGAATAAAATTGCGAGGAAACTTGACTATAGCTCTTTTATCTACTAATAGAGTAGAATTTACTTTGTGATCAAGTTTTAATTAAATAAAGTATATTATACACAGTGCATTTACGAAGGTTACCGTTTTTTCTTTGACGACGACGCGTTTGGTGTAGTGGTTAGCGCTCCTGACTATTACGCCGGCCGTCGCGTCGCGTTCGAATCCCGCAATGTTTGTGTGATGAGCACGAACATTTGTACCTAAGTCATGGATGTTACATGTATTTAAGTATTTATGAGAGACGCCCCCGTCATAATCGTTGTCTGGTACTTCGTACACAAGAAGAAAATTCCTTACCACGAAACCAGACAATTGGTGTGTTTCCTGGCGCATATTTATTTAGTTATATTTAAAATTATTTATTTAAAATTTCTTATGTGAAGGCAGTGGAATTATCACTCTCTACGCTACGATCTCCAATGGGTATTTGTTTGTAAGATTACAGAAAATTAATAAATGTAACGATATTTCCAACCGCATATAGTGCCCAAATTTTTCAATAAAAAACACACTACTTGTATGATTAAAATTTTTCAACTATGTAGACTTCATTCACAGACAGAGCTGATGGCATAACACCGGATGGGTTGCGTTTTACGGCGCAAGAGTGCACGCACGCAATGTGGCTTATCGGATGCCGATAACTTATCTATCCTGAATAAAAGTGTATCGGGGAATAGACCAGCCTTAGGTCTGGAAGCTGTAGCAATAAATCCGTTTTCGTCTTTGGGGAAGCTTCTGTTTTGCTCAGGTCACTTTGGTTGTTAGCATGTAAGTAATGTGCAGCAAAGCACTTCTGAGGTGTCAACTCAAACCTCGAAACTGGATTAGGGCAGCTCATAATTATCTTCGTTATAACTAAAAATAGGCAGAAGCTAAACTTATCAGTAAAAGCTTCAAATCAATCACTAAACTTCCCTAAAAGGCTTACGAACTTACGATTCATTTGCGCAAACCTGCAAAAAAGGCGAGAGAGACATTCGCTTTAGACTAAGGCGACAGTCGACATAATTTACGTCCCAACCGCCCAAATAAGATTGTTAAGACGTCACTCCATTCAACCGATGCGTGTGCGCAAGTACTAGCGCCGGAAGGGGCCCGTTACACACGAGTGCATCGATCACGCGCGAAGCCATCGTGGGCATCTGACCTTAATGAGATGGCCGGTACATGCTGCGTGTGTCACACCATGGGAATGAGACAATGAATAAATATGACTAATTACCATCGGTTCCAGCATGAAATAAAGCAATGACCGATGTATCTGAGACGTAACTGCTCAAACATGTCATGTAAGACGTGAAGACGTGATGTATTAATTCTTAGACCATTTAAAAGTATTGTAGATATTCATAATTAAGGACCATTCATTAATTCATAATTAAGCATTTCCAAGTCCACGGTTTTCTCAAAATAATATGACACTCAAAGCCTAGCATCTACATCCACATCTTTCATCTTTCCATTGCTTGGTATACATATTTGCTATTTGTTTAGGCTTGCAACGATGCGTCCGGGACTTCTCAAACAAAAAGCTGCGCTGGCGCACGCGTAGGCGCCTACGGACGAAGGGCATACAAATTCAAATTCAAATTCAAATTCAAAATCTTTATTTCAATTTAGGTCATGAAATGACACTTATTATGAACGTCAAATATAAAAATTAAAATAAATGTGCGAAACATGTCTCCTTATCTTGTAGATAATCTCCTTATCATAAAGCTCTGCGACTAGGGATAGTTATTATATTATGGATTTAAATGGAAAGAATATATGGCCCTAATAAGGGGGTACATTAAGATGAATTCTTTGACTCCTAAAATGAAATAAACTAAATCTTACGTCCACTCCGTTTATTCACAGTAGATATGATCATTCATATCTACTGTCGTAAATCGGAGTGGGTCATCCCAGTAGCGGTTGGTACCAAGTACAAAACACAATAAGCGATCGGGTTGACTGGATGGGTGACCATTACGACCAAGTGGCAATAAAATCTAACACTGGACTGGAGGTTTATTCTATTTGTTAACTATCTTATAGCTTACAGTGGTTCATCTACAACTGTCAGTTGAGAATATGTGCTTTACGCAATGAGCCGTCAAATGTGACAGCGAAATAAAACCGAGACGGTCAGAATGCAATCTGCACACGACAGAAGTACGCATCGTATTAGCCGCCGTTGTATGCGCGTGCGCACATCGCTCATTAAGCTGGATGACCACACGGTTTACAATGAGTTAAATTCAACAAGCACTCTTCTTGTTTTCTAGTTATGTCTAGTATAAGTGTCTAGTCGATAAACAAACATTAATCAATGTAGTCATTTATTTTCTGGTCGCCACAGTAAAATTATAAAAAGAAACAATTAGCGAAATAGAGAAAGCTATCCGGTCAGTATAATAAATATCCTGTGAAAAATTTGGTGCATAAATTGGATGTCAAAACGTTATTGGGTTAATGGCATTGTAACACCAAGCTTTCTGCGAACCGCAGATACATTCATAACTCATGCTAATAAGGCGGCGGAGATAAGACATCGCAATTCAGAGTCTTTGCGATACGATAAACACATCGAATTGTTTTCAGTATCGATGCTACTTGTCACCATAAAACGGGCACTAATGAACACAATCGAGAAACCAGGTTATTTTATAGAACTAGTCCATGCGAGTAAAAATATTTGCACGACACCGTTGGAAGATTTACGGCGGCATAAACTCGGTTTTAACGATTTCACGTTATGAATCAAGTATGTCTACGCCGAATCGACGTTTATTACGATCGAGCGGCCGTTGTTTTGAATAAAGTTTCCCAGAAGCTTTGGTATTGATACGAAGAAAAAAAGATCACAAAAAGAAAAGGGCAAGATCATAATCGAATGGACGATTAACCGAGCAGCGATTACCGTTAATAGTGACCGGCTGACAACGCAATCAGTGCAACCCCAAATGAGGCGATTTGACAAATTACGCAATTAATTAGAAAGCATGAAATCGCGGTGCAATTGCACAACACCTTTCTTGGCGTGGCTTTTTGTCTTTGTGCGTCTTACTGCACCCGCTGTTCCAGTCTGCTGGATGCACCGTTAAGTGGTCAAACAATAAAAGATATTCTATCCTCGTAACTATTTCTCGGAAGGCACCCGGATCCAAAGTATTTATTGAGACAAAAATACAAGACAACCTGCTGGTTCAAGTTTAGATATCATTTTATGGCAGGGACATTATCCAGCGACTGGTTTTCTTGAAATCAAATTACACAGATTTCTGAAAGATAGTGGAAAGAAACTAGGTTAGTTACCCAGTACTCGTTTAAAAATTCGGTCAAAAAATTACAAAATTTCTGAGAATACATATAGCAAGCAATATAACAGGCGCCACAGTACTATCAACTTGCAGTAAACGTCCGACGACAGACAGCTACTGGTCTGCGGACTAGTTGTACCCGCTACCGACTGTTTGCACAAGTGCCCATGAATTTACATAACAATAACAGCGCGCGCGCATCCTCCGCGAAGGAGGCTAGACATTGCGCAACGCGCATTAAATTTAATGGCGATATTTAAAATATAATTTTCAAAGATTACAGCGTTATACAACCGATCATTACCGTGCCTCATCATCACACTTACAATTAAATATCTCCAATATACAGGTCGGTTATAATAATATTTGCATTGTGAGAGAAATGCGCGAACGCAATTTGCATCAGATTAATCGTTGACTTATGGCCAAATTACTGTGCCGAACGCAACCGGATTTGTTTACGGGGACAATGCGGAGAAAAATGGTTTTGCAACGGTACCCATGATCGAAATCATAAAATATGCTTCGAACACTCGTGCGCCGGAGTTATGGCGGTCATTATTCGCCCGCCATTACTGAGGGATCCATTAGGGCGTATCTCGCTCGCGTAAATATCCTATGCCCTATCAAAATATCATTTCGAATAAGTAGACGGTAAAGTATTTACTCACATAGAGCAACACTTAAAGCGTTTCTGATGATCAAATAATATAAATCAATACGGCTAAAGATAATTCAGCTTTCGCAAAAAAAAACATTGGGATACTTTCATGAGAAGCAGTTCAATTATTACAATGTTGCTGTACCAGAATATTTATTTACCAGTAACCCGAAACGGCACTTATGCAATATGACACTTAAAATAACATCAAATTATAAAAATAAGGCTGGCAGAAAACATGATGGCCACTTCCCCAGTAGTGTATGTAAAAATGTATGTATATAGGTATGAGACGTGGATGATAAAAGACTCAGACAGGAGGCTGGGTCACGTCTGCTTTCACCATGATTGGGACTGCCCAATTATGTTTTCGAAGGTTTTCGAAGAGAGGATACTTATGTTTTGCATTTAGGTCACATTCATTTCGTTATTAACGACTTTTATCAATTACTTTGGGGTCTACGTATCAGGAAGCAAGCTCTTGTCTCAATTTTGGATAATGTGCAGGATATGTCCTTTTACGGATGTCTCTACTACATATTTTTCTGTACACTCAAGCTCAAACTATCTTCAATTCAATTAAAAAGAATTCAAAATCAATAGAACTTTGCACATGCATGGTACCTTTGATATGGCTTTGTTTGTAACAATCACGATGACTATTCTCTCTGCTGGTAAAGTACGTCCGCATATCCGTCCGTATGAAGTAGATACCGACAATGCATAGTTTAGCCGGTCCGGGGTCGCATTAGCCACCATTGTTCGCGCTTCACCATTAGGGCCCATTGTTTCTACAAGTCTGAGGAAGGCAGGTGGATGAATGCGTGGGTCAAGGGTACCGTGTACCATGTGCAAATGAATATGCAAAAGTTTTGGACTCTTTTGGAAGAACGATACCATATAAGAAAGGGCTAAAGAAATTTGGGCCTTCTCAGAGTTTACGCTGACCGATCAATCGATGCCGACCTTTAATTGTACATCTAGGTACCCAAATGCCTTGACATTGATATACCCATATTCATTATCAAGAAGCAGGATTCGGTTGACTGATCTTTCGGATCGGTTACATAATCTTATTATAACAATAGTTATTTTAGATCCTAGACCTTGGTTCAATGTCGAGGTCATTACATAAGAATCTTAACCTGTCATGTGGATCGTAGTGGATCATGCCAATGATTATGATTCCACATGAGTATATTGTTTCATTGTTCAATTATGGTGCGCATTTGACAAAGAAAGTATCAACATTATCCCCATTAACTAGAAGTAATGGAAGTAATTCCAATACAATTTGGTTACTTATATTGTCATCTTTCTTTTGGTTTGCCTATTATCTCCGTCTGTCAATAACATTACGGGTGACTTCCTTGGGAAAATAAAGGTGGTCCGTTGTAAACTTGTCAATTTATTGACGCCGTACCTTCGTTCAGGCACTTCGGGATCGCTCGACAGCTATTGTTTTTTTCTGCGGCTCATATGATCTCTTACCTGAAACAAGAAAAAACATTTTATGGTCAGTTACTTAAGGGCAGATTGGACGCTCTAAGTTAAATTACATGCTTTTTTAGTTGCATCAGACATCGGAACAGCTTTCGGAAATAACTTTTTTATGGTGACAAGTTGTGAATGAGAGCTTGTTGGTTGTAAAATACGTGCATCTAAAATGGTGTCGTGGACCACACAGGGTCGTGTGTGTAAACAGGTGACTGGTGGTCACAATGAGGGTTCACGGGTGGTCAGCGGACAGGGGCGAGGTTGCTACGGGAGTCACGGGACGTTTGAGACGCGACAGCGGTGCATGTTATGAAACCACTAGCTTTTGCCCGCGACTTCGTTCGCGTGGACTTCAGGTTCGTCCCGTCTAGTAGCGCAAAAAATGTGTTTTTTTACGACCTCACATTAGAAACCTCAAAAATTGTAGCCTATATGTTATTCTGATGTATAAGCTATATTGTGGTAAAGTTTCATTCAAATCCATTCAGTAGTTTTTACGTGAAAGAGTAACAAACATCCATACATCCATACAAACTTTCGCCTTTATAATAGTAGTAGGATTTTATTGCCAACACGCCATGTTTTTGTTGTTAATATTATTTATGCTTATTTTGACGCTCTTTGAAGGTCGGTATTTACCTTGAACAGTGTCCTGAAAGTCTGTGTTGGATGCTAGTTATTCAGTGCACCATGCAAAACTTAATACATAAGGCGGGGCGGATGTTGCCATCAGTTAGTAACTTTCAGTTATTTATCGTTGACCTAGACACGTTTAGGTTAATAGATAATCCAAAGTAAGGCAGTGTTTAGTGTATTTCAGTCGTAGAAAACTTTTGTAAAATTGTAGGCCTATGGTGGTTTTGTAAGTCGCATCTTAAGAGTGCGGGTATAGTTGCCCAGGCGGCGCTCATCTACGCCATATGGCGGAAGTAGTTCGCATTCTCGCCGCGTTGTTCTTGCGCCCGCGACGGACACCGAGACCTCTTTTAAATCGGAATTCACTAATGAACCCACTTCTTTGATGTATCTGTTAGTGCTCTGACAACGAGAGCGGATACTTAACCCAAATGCTTCCATCGTACACAATCTTAACTGCATGCATAAACACTTAAGCGAGAGTAAAGAATATATCATTCTACATCCGTTCTTTTTCAATAAATGTCCTACGCTATTAAAAAAACTATAACTTATTGTCAATAAATAAACATCAAGTCGCAAAAGTCTAACGGTTAATTTATTACATTGACGAAAGGATTACACAATTAGGAACGAGTTTTTTCGGTTTGCAATGCCAAGTTGTTTCCATCTGGTTATTTTCGTATTACTATTTCAAGTTATTTTGCCGACTCAACAAAAGAAGTTCAAGGTGCGTTACACTCGGGCAATGTCAAAACAGATTTGCGGCAATTACTGCTTTCCGCGTTCCGCGGCCGCGGCGAATCGGCGCAGAAGCGGCAATCAGTGACCTATTAACCGCCCATGCTCGAATTAGACAACCACACACAATGGCGAACGATTACACAATCGAGCACGCGGAAGGCCATGAATTGGCAGATAAACATAAACAAGATGAGTTTGTCGCAAAATCCGATGAGGCACCGTGGGCCAAATTAGCGAAACGCTTGACCAAAATTGGTGTTCGCCGATCATAATGGTCGATCAGCGGCCGTGGAGCGAAACTAATGGAGGCGCGAAGGGACGCGATCATCTCGCAAGGTCAATTTTTATAGCATTTTATGAGTCCGAGTATGAAAATTGGTTTTTTGTTGGAACGGGCCGCCCGAGATTTACGACAGGCGTTAAATGCGGACCGCACACTTAGCGATGTAATGTAATCATGCAAATTTCATGTTTATGATTACCAATTACAGAGCTATATTTTTACCGGCGAATAGATAAGTAGTTCAAATTGATGCTATTCAGGCAAAACGTGAACTGAACGGTGTGATTTCGACTTCAGATTGGGTTTATTACGTTCAGAACTTTTTGTAATTTAAAATAATGTGAAAAATAAGTAAACGGTAGTTTTCGTTATATAATTTAATATTTGCACCAAACACGTGTAATGAAGCACGTGTGTGAACTCGTGATTCATACAGTAAACGATTGACATGCCTTTATATGTATACGTAGATATGATCCTTCGGCCTATACGCAAGCAAGTACATACAATGTTGTAACTATCCGTTCGAATTAAACCTTTAGTATTGAAGTATTCTATCTTAACTTTAAAGGTATGCACGTACATCGACTTGAAGCTGCGGTGAGACATCCAAGTGTTTGCAAAAGTACCCCAAATTTCATACCAAAATCCGTTTTGTGTAGCCATAAATCAAAAGTTGAAACGAAATAATATTTTCCCAGAAACACGAATTCCATCCGCATGCGTGAGAAGACAGACATGCCAAAACAAAATGAAGCCGTATGTTTTGCACGTACATAAACAACCAGACATATCTCGAGCAAAGCTTTGGAATAACATACCACTGTTATATGTACCAATAGATCAGATGATCTCAAGCAATAATATTGTATTTACTGGCAATAAAGCCGGTTATTTATTTGGCGTTGTATTTGCAACAAAAGCGCACAAATAAGACAAGTAGATCGGTATCGCGAGGGTGCGCCGACCGAAGGCCGCGCGCCGGTCACGATGGAGACACGGTGCCTATCTCCGAATCCAGAACCCAAGGTCTTGTCGTGACTAGATAATGTACCAAAGGTCGGGGGTCACTTTAAGTTTCCGAACGCGCCTCGGCCGTGACAGCCTGACGTATGTCATAGACAAGCCGAAGATAAGCCGGGAATCAAGAATTCGCGCACACGACTAAGTAAGTAGTTATCCTAATTATATTTTAATTTCTGTAATGCCGTTATTCAAATTACGTTCAATTCAATACTAGATCCGGGTGCGTTGTCTTTGCATCGTGTCTTATTAATTTAATGTGGATTGTTATATCAATTACTCCCAGTTAACTGACATTTTCTTTGGAACATCAATCAAATAATTACAATTTCTATTGCCTTGCAGTTTTTTGTTTACACAGTGGCAATGAACTCTAAAGACGTTCGGTCAACCGTATCTTTGAATTGGACAAAACACCAAGCGACGTACCGAGTCGAATCGGTTCTCATAGCTCGGCTCGGGAGTGCGGTGCATTCGTTACGATTAAACGTCGATTACATCACGACCTGGCGATTTAGTTAGCGTTTACGTAAGAATCCAGACATCGTACAGCTTTACGTTGGCCATTAATATTAACACTGGGATTGTTGGCTGTGTCCATATATCATTACACGATCATGAGCGGCGATCAATCATATTGCGTCTATTGATATATTCCATAATCTCAATCACTCTTGCTACGCGTATAAAGTATTAAGTACTCGTACTTAAAACAGATATAGTTAAAAAGAGGGAAAATAGCGGACACAACTTTCGATCAATCAAAAGTCCACGGTTATTTTGATAGTACCATTTATAAGAGCGGCGTTTAAAATGTAATCGCTGCAATACAAATGAACGAGGTAAATGAAACAACGAACAACCCCGTGCCTATAATTTGGGAGCGATGTAACGCTCAAATGGGCGACGCAGTAGTGTATTTTGAAAGTGTACAAGAAACAAATTGTACACGCGATGGCTGGTCCACAGTCGGTAGATTTACAGCAGGATTTCAGGAGAGATTTTTAAAATTACCAATCTAAGATGGGCATAGGCAATGTCTTGACCTTATTGATCCCATCCCAAAGATATCGCGATCAATGGAAGTATTTTCTTATGTCATGCCTGTTACGTATATATGAGACACCTCTATGTGTCTTTCTTCATCTGTCTTGCCATCAAGAATTGATCAGATGTTTTTTGTATTTCTTACGTTATGTGAGAGGTTCAGTAACAAACCAGTTCTTTGTGAATTTTAACGACATTCTTGACAATTTGTTGTAGAAAGAGAATAAATCTACGGGGTGTAGGTCTGCTCTCTGCAGTTGCATTGTACTCATTAACCGGCCGGAAGCGAGGGGACGCAGAATAAGTTCGATGCGCGGGCGCATACAGTGAATGCTTAATGGAGTGCGCTTGTCGGCCGCGTTTGTTCGTCATCGCCAACCTTTGTTCGAGTGTTTAAATACAATTTGTTAGCATGATGGACCGTCCAGCTCCCCCTTTGAATCTGTTTATGGATTTCCGTGTAATGTAATCAGTTAAGCAAGGTTTTTGTCTGTGTAGAGTACAATGAACGAGGATTCCTATAATATGAATAAAAGTAGAAAAGCAGGACAGCATGCCTTAAGAAGAAAGAAATCGAAATGAACATTCCATAGTTGTAGATTGTGAACTAGCAAGACAAAATTAAGAATTATAATGTCCATAGTGTTCAAACAAAAAAGGAGAAAACACGAATACAATACGATACGATACGATCGTATAAGACAAAAGACGAAAGATACTGTTATTTGATAAATTCAGGTAGATAAGACCAACTACCAACAGCTATTAGTATCGCACATGTAAATTCCACTAAACAAAACATACCCCGCAGCTCGTAAAGAAAGTCGCCCGCAGTATATTTGCGTTCATTAAATAGGATATCTTATCTCCCGTTTTTTCCCGCGGCGTGCGTATTTTGCGATAGATAACATAATCTGTGGTCGGCGGACAGGTGGGTAATTAAATTTATTGGTCGCCCGCGCCGCCGATGCTATCCTGCGCGTGCGCTGCGGCGTGGACAATGTCCAGCTCCTGCTTTTGCAAGCGTGTTCGGTAATTGCTTAACGTGGTTTATTGGTGAGGTACACAAACATATTACTCGTATGATCTAAACAGGTCATCTGAGGACCCGATACTTAGGGGCATCTGGAGACCCGATACTTATACCGACCCGATACTTACCTGATAGCTTTTGTGATGGTATTTGATTGTTGAAGAAAACCGCTATCAAATAAAAAACTGAAGCAAACAGGAGCTTTTCTTAATCTACCAGCTTTTAAGTTTACAAAACAAAAGTTTTGTTTGTTTGACCATTTTTACTGTGTGACTAGCATACTGACGCTTTGGGCAACTGTAAGTCAGTATGTTTACTGTTAAATAAATTAAATTAAATTAAAAGTTAAAGCACGATTTTTATTTCATTAGTTTCTGCCTCGTCGGTTTTCATCAATGGAAAGAAATTAGAGAGTCTGTAAAAAGCCTTGAATCCAGCCTTGAGTGTTTTCCCAGTAATATAATTAACGGGAAAGCTCGGCACGCAATCCGTCAATATCCGCCATGATATCGATCTAGCATACATACGCACGTACCAACAGCCAGCGCATTTACAACTCATGGGAAATGTTATGGAACGCACTATTATCTAGGAACCTAGTTCTTATGTTTTCTAGCTTTAGGAATGTTTGGTTGGCGGCATCTAAGTCAACATTAGCTTATTTATACGCAGCAACTGACAGTAGAGTGCTTTACGAATAAAGTAATGGAGTTCAAATTTTTAGATTTGGAATTTGATTACAATAATGTTTCAGATCTACAATTGCATACCACGTGATGCTTGAAAGTCAAGGTTTGTTCTCTCTTTGTTTCCCCTTCATCTCTGTTAATCATCATTTATCTCTGTTAATTTATGTATGGATAAAGTTATGTATTTATGTATGTTTATGTAGGTTTATTTTTAAGTATTTATGTAGGTATATTAGTAGTATAATATAAATTTGTTGCTTTTTTGTGTTATTTTATGCCGCCTCAATTGTTTCTGCCTCACCCAATGTTTGACTGGTAGAGAATGCTTTTAGCATTAAGTCCGTCATTTGTACTTTCTTTTGACTGTGCAATAAAGAAAAAAAAATACATTTACAGTTCCGGAAACGTAGAAAGACTTACAAATGTTACTGCAACCTAGCAAGCTGAGAAAGCTAGCAACCCATAACTCATCATTGAGCTCCGCGCAGCCCTAGTTGACATGCAAATTATTCGCCTGCCATTGTTTAAGTACACCGTTAAGTCTAGTTCTGTGACCGACGCATCATTTCACTAGGAGCTGGCCCAGAATTTGGAGCGTGAGATAGCGGCCGCTGAACTCCGCTTATGGCGAGCGCTGATGAGCAGCCCATCACTAATTACGCTCCTCTATTCAGCCTGCCTTGCCGGGGAACTGAACCCTCGCTAATGACCTCGCTTGTTGCCACATTTCAACACTCGCTCCAAATACAGACGGAGCCGGGTCCGCTGTCGTCATTACCATTCTACCCATGAGAACAAACAGATTCAAAATTACGAGACGCGCATGTAATTATGACAGCAATGTGCCGGAAAGCGAATGGAATTATCCTAATGATGTCTCTAAGGTAGTTAATTTCCTTGTTCGCTCGTTTTTGTGTTCATCAAGTGGCATTCGTGCCAAATAGTAACCGCATCAAGCAATAAACCAGCAAAGCACATTGGCTAATGCGGACTCCGGCAAATATTGGTGAAGAAATTACGCGGTTGAAGTTTTTAGAGATGGTCGTCTCGACGGGGGTTCATTAAGAGAGCAATGTTAAAAATGGCCACGCAAAGCGGTTGCTAGGTCACGTTCAGCGAATGTCGTCCAGAGGAGGAAGAGCTGATGTCATTAGCGATCATTAAGAAGGCAGTAATCGCCGGTACCCCGGCGCAAGGTCGGGTCGGCGCGCCTCACACATTCGTCATTTCTCTATACTTATCTAGAGGCCGTAAATAACGCATTCATTGAAGCCGTCTAATGACCGCTCTTGAGAATGTTCTAACAATACATCTTATAATAATTGAAATGGGTTTAAGATGCGGACAAAGAGCGGTGCGATAAATCGTAATATTTGTTAAAAGTCGGAGAGAATGGGTTGTTAGGAGTGGACAAATGACATGACAGCTCAAACGGTGCGCAGCGTTGCTCAAGTAGTGTCTGTGTGTCGCGTCCTCTTCTAAGTTGTGTCGGCGTCAGCGTGTGCCAGATTGTCGGATTATTGGGATTCCCTTGAATAGGGCAATGGCGCGTCTGGCCTCATAGCTGCGCATTAACGCCACAATAAACAGAAGTGTTGACAACAACGCTAACACACTGACCTCCACGCGGGGAACTGGCAAGAATGCGCTTGCGAATGTTTGCCATTTTTGCCAATTAGCTTTTTAATGGGCATGAATATTAAATTAACATCTTTATGGGTATTACAAGTAGCATAAAAAAGAATATTTTAAAATATTTTGTGTCGAATGTTATTTAATTTCAACATCTGTCTAATAGATAGAACATAACAGAAATTTCTGAAGTAATGGTGTAAACGGTCGACTTGTTATTATTTATTGCGTACATATTTTACATAGGCGACAGACGTATTGCAATGCAATAATAGCAGTGTTCATATGTGCATGTGAAGATATGTATGCCACTTGTATAATTAAGTTTCTCCATTTATAGCCTCAGGGCAACGTCACGCGCCCTTTATGTGGCGATTTCAAATATTTTCCCAGGATTATCTTAATGTCACCATTACGTTATTTATGACTTTATGTGCCAGCATACCTACTTACTCTATTAACAAGACAGATAATAGATTACCCGAGTAATAAAGCAATTTGCAGTTAATATACCGCCGCACATTCAATATTATTATCAAAAATATGAGCTAGGCTCTAGTCTTGATGATTTTTCCATTCCTCTTGACCTCTTGATATGACGCGTCATTATCATTTCATTGCCATTTTGCATGTGCATGCATATAGCTTATCTTGGTCTTCCTCTTCTTCTTCTACGTTCTATTCTTCCCTTAAACATTCAATATGTACAACTTAAATAACGGAGGCTACCAATACTCGTGTAGTTTCATTAACAAAAAAGTCAATCGGAGTAAATCGCGAAGTGATTGGGTGAACAGTTACCGGTGGGACATACAATCAAGATTGATGCAATCATAATAGGCTTTCGCGTTCATAAAGCATAGTCAAGTTCGCGAGGAGACCTCATATCCATCATCATTAGCTAGTAGGAAGCGACACGGCGAATTATTCCATCCTCGACTCATCAGAACCATCGGTTAATTGAAGCCGAGGAACGTAAACAACGCCAATTATAAATATGTTTAAATGCCATCAACCATCACACGCTCTGCGGAACAAGCGAACGAAAAATGCATAAAAGTACTCAAAGATTAAGATTTTTTTATGTAAACTCTGTTTAATCATGATAAAACAAAGGATACAGAAGCAGATGTAACACTTGATGAAGAAGTAAAAACTAACATCCGAATATTAATAGCGCATGAGGTTTTGCTAATGGCTTAGTTGCTGCGTGAAACTTCAGCTATAATAGAGGTGCTTCGCTTCTCTGCTTTTATCGATTACTCGTCAAGATTCATTACGACTCGCAACGATTATGAACAATGGCATACATACAATCAAAAACTAAATATCCCACATCAAAGGAAACGCGCTTAATACTACTAATTAAAAATAAAAACTGATGAATTCGCACTATTTACCTCATCGAGAATTCTCTGCAATCCCCACTCTAGCTGTCATGTCGGCCTTACATTTGCTGGCGTCAAGAAAAAAAGAAATCTTTATTTAATTGAAACCTTTTAATCCATTTAACACGGCTGATATTAAACGTGACCTTTAAGAACTAGTTGGCTTAATGCAGGCCACCGGGGAACTAAATTAAAGTAAAGAAAAAACAACCTTAGGCAGGAATGCAGAAACAACAATAACAAACAACAGTTCTTTCTCTGTTTTAAGGGTTTACTCATTAGTGGGATTTGTAAAACAGGAACAAATTCAGTACGTACTGAATCTGATCCCATTTTACAAATTATTAGAGGACGTCCTCCAAGCAGAGAATACGAGCACGAGGTTTATGATACGAGATATCAAACATCAGAGTAAGTGATGGATATTATCAGGATATACATATTTTTAAAATTGTATTACTAGCTGTTAGCTGGTGATCATTGTAGTAGTTAATGCTGGATATTTCCGAACGTTGTGTTGTTAGTGTTGTTACCATCCGTAAAATCCATCTTGAAGAAAGGCCTTTGAGGATCTTTACCTGAACCAGCTCTACCACCAGAGTGATACTACTGATACTATTCTTGTTGTAAACAGACATCGGTGTCGCCATTGAGCTTGTGAGTAAAAATAAGACCGTGTTTGAGATAGGTCATGCTCTGCATATGGTGAGGTTTGTTTATTTTGCTTACTGTTCAGTAATCATAACACAGATGCTGTGTTCACGACTTTAATCAGATTTCAGTAGACAGATCTTAATAATACTAACTAGGATTTGTTTAGAAATATTGGCAACTCTACAAAAAGGTATATCTCTTTCCTCCCAGTGAAAATACACATATATTACAGGCTCCAGTAACTGTATGAAGCGTGTCTGGCGTTAAAGTAATCGCAGCGTTCGAGCTCGACGTTTACTAGACTGCTGCGCACGCGCAACGATTAGGTGCTCGTAAAATAAACTCTCCGAGCTGTAATAACGCCGTTCAAGAAGTATTAAGACGGCCGCTGTAATTTATTAGAACAGATTTTACTACTCTCTCATTACTAAAATGGCAATTGCTACAACAATTAGCGAAGTGTTCTGTGAGCCAGAAACTTTATTAGTAGAGTAACTACCAATTATATCATCATTTAGTAGAAGAACTGAATATTATCTAGTTCATGTTCGTTTTGAAGACATTGCAGATAAATAAGACCATGAATGACATTTACTAGTAAAAGAGTACCGCCATCCAGTTTACTCAGTATGGGGAAACAGTCCACACATTGCATTACACCCGAGATGACATTTCGCTGTTAGCGCGGATCGTGACTTCGAAATGACAAGTCGTGGCATTCTCAACGAACGTATTTTTCACCTTTGCGAAAGGAGTCGTGATCGGTACCAATTGTGTGTTTCCAGCGGGCGAGACGGCGACGGGCGATCTAATCGAAATAGGTCGCCCATACATTCAAGCCGCGGCGTGCGCTTGCGAAATGCGCAGTGGATGCAGAACATGGGGTAATGTAATGTTACATTTAATTTATAACGCATTTACTACGGTTGCTGCATTAGGTTACTTAGGTAAGCTGTTTCGGACTAGTACATTTTAGCCATAATATTAAAAGAATGGGCAGACTAAAGGTCATGCACTGACGGACGATCTATCTATGAGGACATTAGCCCGGTACTTCACCCCGGCTACTGCCGATCGCTACACCGCGCGAGACACTTATTTATTTTTAGCCCGCCCGTCCGCTATCATAGCAGTTTTTGCTGCCCAACCAGACAGGGCGGCATACCTCCATCCGCCGTAATTTTATAGTTCCGGAGAAACGGTTAAGGGAGCGACAGTCGTTCTTAAACGATGCTAATTATTAACTTAAACGCACCCGATGGCGCCATTACAAAATATTTGCGACGTGAACGGGTAATGCAGAAAATATAGTTGGTGGAGTTATGTGCGGTAGGGGCGGGTCGGCGGAGTTGAGTAATTCATCCCGGTGAATGTGGCAATTTACCACGTTTCCATGTAGCCGGAGACACAACAAAGGGGCAGCAGACGGGCGCTCTAGTTGCACAATACGCCGGTACAACAATAACACGCGGCGCCGCAGCCCTGCGCCCGAGCCTGCGCCCGCGCTCGATTTATCGCCGCGCCACCCGCCATTGTGGCGGACGCGGTACATGACCGCTTCATTTATGTGCCCAACACTATTAACGGGTATTATGACATCTCGCTGTTATTGTATCAGAGGCGGTCGCCAATAATATCAGATTAGCTACATCATAAATGTCGCCGGCGCAATCGCGACGCATACTTCATACTCCGGCGCATGACTGTCGTCGAGCGTTGGGAAACAATAGGCTGCGATTCAGAACGGCTGACAAAGAACTAGGGCCGTGTCACGGTAGATAAGCGTTGGCAATGTGCCACGGTTCAATCGGTTCGAGTTATTCCCACATACTCTTATATAGGATAAAAATGTGATTTGTGTCCGTTTACGGCAGCAGGCGGACTGTTACAAGGGTCCGCGGTGAGTCAGCCGGTGCCACTCGGTACTTATTCTGTGGCTGTAATCATTTACTCAATCTAATCAAACCCTACGCTTTACAAAAGTTCCCCCTCGAAAACTTTTATTACTCATTCGTTGATAGTAACATGGTTTTTTAACGGCGTAAACGGCATTCGTAGTAAACGAAGTTTTAAATGTGAATAAAAGGTAAATAAAAAAAATATAAAAATGTACGGGCGTAACAAACAGGTAATGAGCCACTAATTACGTTTTGACGAGTCATTCAGACATTCCCTGGGAAGGCAAAAAGCTCTATTAGTGGCAGGCAACGCTGAATGGGATACGAAAAAGGTTGAAGCGGAGCGTGGGTTGAGGATTACCTCCTCAACGTTGCCCACTTGTGACATCTTTATTTCATCTTTCCCGTAAGCCAAAGCTAGTAATTGGTCACTTTAATTTCGTAATTTCTCTTATTTTAAAAATGCTATGATAATTCTCAGGTTGGCGTCTAGACGCGTTCTACTTGTAATTAGAATACGACTTTGCACACAAACTACGTTTTCATTGCAAAGTCAGTGGTATCTGAGTCACCCAACCATATCAAAGTGTCTGGTAAACTAGTATAGCAAACGTAGCCTTAAACGACAGATTGATAAGCTCGATTTGTACACTTGTCAATGTAACAATGAGCGTATTTCTTCATAGATCATTTCTTTGCGGCAAGAGAAGTGTTGCGATTACTACAATACTTGTGATAGATGCCCTTTGATTTAGTTAGATGCTATTGTGATCAATAATGCCCTTTATTTTCATTTGAAAGAACTCAATTTAAAGGGGCTTCAAAAGTATCTGATGAAAGTTAAATAACCTGCGCTTGTTATTGGTTATACCTCGTGTGTTCATAAGTTTTGAGACAAACTTGGTAGTTAAAAAAATAAATTAAATATTACTGGCTGCTATTTAATTCTTTTTCCAATTTTGAATTTGGAATGTTTACTTTTAATACCTTTGACTTTCAAATTTATTTCTGTCAATTTTATCGTGATGGAGGGGACTAAAGAATTGCGTGCGACCGTGATATCGCTATTTCAGGCGGGAAAAACACCAATGGAGATTTTCCGTGGGGTGAAAACTTTTGGCGTAAGCCGTAACTTCGTGTATTACACTATCAAACGATACAATGAGACAAGTTCCTTGCAAGATCGCCAAAGGAGTGGTCGGCCACGCTCTGTAAGGACGCCTGCGAACATCAAAATCATCCGAGAGCGACTTCACCGAAATCCATGTCGCACTCAGAAAAAAATTGCTCTGCAGACTAAAATTTCGCGCGTTTCAGTCAACAGAATACTGAAATATGATCTTAAGGTAAAGGCGTATAGCCGTAGAAAAGTTCACTTTTTAAACGATCGGCTTCGTAAATTGCGACGCGAACGTTGTCCATTACTGCTTAGGAGACACGATGCGAGGAAGATACTGTTCACCGATGAGAATTTTTTTTAATGTCGAAGAAAAGTTCAACCGACAAAACAATAAAGTCTATGCCAAAAGTAGCAAGGATGTCCCAGCTTCAGCACGGAATGTCTCGCGTACTCATCATCCGGCAAGTGTGATGGTATGGTGGGGACTTTCGTATGAAGGTGTCACTCCGCTCCATTTCTGTCAACAAGGCGTCAAAGTGAAAGCCAAGAATTATCAAAATGACATCTTAGAGCCTGTTGTGAAACCCCTTTCTCATACTTTATTTAACAACAAATTTTGGGTTTTCCAGCAAGACTCAGCACCATCCCATAAAGCAAAAACCACCCAAGCTTGGTTGAGGGAAAATGTGCCGGCTTCATCGCGGCGAACGAATGGCCCTCCTCCAGCCCCGACCTCAACCTGCTGGATTATTCTCTATGGACTGAGTTAGAGCTCAGGGCCTGCCAGAAGTCCCACCCAAACTTGGAGTCACTGAAGCGAGCTCTTGTTCGAGAAGCAAAGCGAATCCCGCTAGAAAAGATTCGTGCCGCCATTGATGATTGGCCAAATCGTCTAAGGGCCTGTATTAAAAACAAGGGTGGACATTTTGAATAAAAGATATATTTTATTGTTGATTATTATCTACTTAGTGTTCACTGTAAATTTTAGAAATATAAGTTTATTATTTAAAAAGTTATGCCTCTTTTTTTTCGTCTCAAAACTTATGAACACACGAGGTACATATTTTAAGGTATACATACCCCAAGGGAGCTTTCTAATCCCGTAACTATAAAACGTCATTAAATATAGCTCTTCACGGATATTAGGCATACCCAAGTAAGAGTTAGTAGCTTAGCAAATGATTTCCAACATAAACAGCGACGTTCATAAAACAATGGCGACTAGATCCGCCCAGCTCTGATTCAGCGACCTTGCGCCCGCGCGGCATGCGGCGCGCTTCCTATGCCTATACATAGAGAAAATAATGTACAGAAGTGACTATTGAATTAAATAAAATATCATAATAACCTTCTTTCACGTTAAATAATAATAAAAATCCTTTGGCTGATAATGATGATGATTTTAAATATTAAACAAGAAGTCGTAACTAAGAATGTGACCCAATTGTGAAGTAACAGTGAATATGTATGCCTGTTTTTGTAAACTTGTGCAAGCGCTTGTCTGTTTGTGCATGGTGATGTCTTTGATCAATAAAAGCTTTCCTACCTATGCTACCTATTTTCATGGCGTCACTCACGCCTGCACATCGTCGTTCGACGAGTGAAACTTGTGTTTCCATGACTTCTAACTGAGGAATGCCATTTGCTTTTGTTATTCCGTTGTACGTGGTTAATTGCGTCCCAACAAAGCACCGTGACGTTATTTGCGGTTAGTTTGAAACCCATTTATGGAACGAAATGTTTGCGAATTTACTTAACTCGTCAAGTATGTGTGAACGAGACACAATAGAAATTCCATTATTATGCGACTCCCGGCAGTCGTTTGATACCTGACTGATTAACTTCATTTTGAAATAATTTTCTATGCAAAGAAAGGGTCTCCAAAATGTACTTTCCTTTCATTTCTTCACCTCAGAAACGACTCAGTCATATACATATGTATAAAGTAAAATGTATAAAGTTCATTTTGTTAAATAATATGTTACATTATGTGATGGAGCTACGGTATTAATTTATCTTTAATTAATCGTTGTTCTTTCCGATCCCACCCATGCATATTCAGTAGAGACTCAATTCCAAATGTATCAGTTTAAACTGTAATACAGCAATAAAACATTTAAATATCCGATTATCACGTTTCAACAATTAAAATTTTAAAAATTAAACATTGTTTTCGGTAAAATAACAACATTGTCATCATAATGAACTCGAGGAACCACCGTAGATGCGCAGACGCAACTGCGGAGGCCGCGCGCGACACGTCACAGCGCACAGATAAGCCTGTCAATGTGCCAATATTGATTCATACATACAAGCTGATGTTGTTATCCACACGATATAAAGAATTAATTTTACAGATAGATATCCATTTTGTATTTTATTAATGCAAAAGCGTTGTAGATTGGCGTCGACAACGTTATCTGTCAAATGACGTCATGACGGGTTAATGTTTACTTTGTACGTTTTTAATTATCATACAAATCGAATCAGTTTCGGAAGTAATCTTGGGGAATTGATACCACCGACAAAAGCACAGTATTCCCTGGCAAGGGAAGTTGTTAACGTCTCGACGATTTTAGGCCTGGCATAGGCAGAGTGTGCATTAGACGGACCTAAAAGCCTATACCCTGATGAACACTCCGATTTGAGTGCGTGCCGACGGTTGCGGTGATAATGCAAGCGATTTATGAAATTCATCTATAGTGATTGAGGATGGCGAAATATTTAGGTATGAACCTGGATTAAAATAACAAATAACCCAAGGTACCAACAGAGTATCGTTAGTATTTTTTTTTTACTTATAAGTCCACAAGAGTCCTTAAAAAAATTGTCCATATTAATAATTTAAAGATGTGAAGACTGTGAAATAATTTTATAAGAAGCTTACTTCTATTATTGTCAAACACTTATTTGTAAGCTATTTGTCAATGGCTAAATAGGCCGAACATCAAATTGATTGTAACCTTTCCGTGTACCCGTTTAAAAACAAATAAATGATTATATTCTATTCTATTAAATTTTTGCGCAGATAGATGTGCGAGTCCGAACAAGCAAGATGGCACACGAGTCGAAAATACGGACTTCGTCAAGAGGGAGTAATTTCTCCGACGCCTAGCAATCCGTTGATAGTGAGGACACACCCCAAAGTCAACTACTCCAGCCAGCGTGTGCGTCGCCTCCCCTGCGATTTACAGTCACTATTCTCCCCCATATAGACTGTCTGATGAGTTTTTTCGACACGGAACAGTTGTTTTGTTTGTATGCACATATTTATGAAAGCAGACGTTGTAATGTCTTCGCTGCGGTATGGCTTGGACGATTGCCAAGATTTGGATAATGTCTGGAAAATCATCGGTAATGTTATGTCGTTTTAGTTACAGATAGAATGACTCATCTATTTCTATTGTACATTTGTTTTCTTTCATACAAAATGTCATTAGGATAGAGAGATGTGAAACGAAACGTAAGGAGTAAGAGATGAAAGACGAGAGAGAGTGAGAAAGGAGAAGATCGTTTGCAATTGAATGAGGAATGCAGAAGTTGATGTCATGTGAGGAGTTTAAGGGTCTGAAAATGGATGCGAGACCGTAAAGACGTGATTATTTTAAAGAGAAGTCAAAATTATAAACCGAAGTATTTACACCAATCCTGTGCATTATTACTCTCCAAGCCCCGAGTCCCACATGTCTGTTCGAAAACTTCGAAAGCGATATCTTTGTTGATCAGTATAATATTAACAATTTAACAACAAAGACAATGTTTTTCAATCTGTTGTTCTTTAAAATTACAACCGCAATTGTATTGACGACAACATTAAAAAAAATCGTAAATCCCCAACTCGTTGTGATTGTAAGTACACAAAGGCCCGCAGAATGGCATCAATAATTCACCTGAAAGACCACCCGGCACATAATGTCTCTACAAACGGAGAAAAAAATGCATAAACGACTTTTATCAGGACATTATCACAAACAGAAACCGAAGTTAGCCCATTAACGAACACGCAAAAGTGCGTCGCGGCTGCGCGGGCGCCGGCGGGACAATAAAACGCGTCGCGAGACAACTCATTCGCACTTTAAAGCTGTTAATCAACGCAAAAAACACACGCTGATCATTTTAATTAATGTCTTCCTCGATCCCGAGCCGTCTCCTCTTTCGAGCTCATTATTTAAGCCGGTCTCGAGCCATTGTCTTGGTGTTGGTGCGTGCGTTAATCCTTTAAGTGCCAACGATGGCGATCCCTCATGTTGGAATACGCGGCGTTGTCAAGATTTATGTAGGCAAACAACGCGTTATGTTGCCATTTTTAGCTCTAATTGCTTCCGCGTCAAAAACTCAATTCGTAGATTATTCATTGTGTTCGCGGCATGACTCCGACTTGACAGCGAATGGAGATAAAACAATCGTTGCTATACAATAATCCCCTGTTTATTACATCTTCGCTTAAAAGCAAAAGGCTTAGCTTCTCGATCTACCTCACAATAACAAACAATACATTATGTGGAGCAAAAAATCAATTGGTCCTTTTAAGCGAGATAACAGATGATTATTCTGGTGACAAATTAGAATCGTGAGTGCAAGATTATCCCATATACAATACTAAGGCTGCTAAAAGGCTCATCGCATTGTGTCACCTCGGAGATCTAAATCTATGTTCGTGGGTGTAGCTCATTTTGGGTCTATTGACTGCAGTCTGAATAATCTGTGCAGTAGAATATATTGCGTAAAAATAAATAAAAAACGGCAGAGACGTGTAAACGTAAACATAATGCGATGCGTTGAGAGTTTATGTTTTAAAATTTTTTATATTAGTAAGCGTCAATTTAATTGGTAGTAAAGTTAAATTACATTGTTATATGCTCTACTTAGTAAATAAATATCTATGATTTATTTAATCAGGCGTGTATTTTTATACTGAGTATTTAAAATTATCTTTATTGTATTGTTTCCTGTCTTTCTTTTCCATCCTAACCTCCATAATAATTCTATTTTTCTGCTACACGCAGCTTTTTCTTAGTATTCATGTAAACATAATATTTAAATCAAAGAACATCATATCTCTAGATCGCTGAATATGATTTCCATATTTACGAATAATTTCTGCTCCAAACCACAGTGTCAAAACATCGCAAAACGTTACAAAATGTCACAAAATTTGCATAGAGACATTCGCGGTGATGCACCGCATATTTCAAAACGTTAGGCGCCGCTAACATGCGGTTTGCGTAAGTCGATAACGTTTTTACATAGAAACGGGTGGCACGGTTGGATTGAATTTTTATTGTCGGGTATCGGTGCCGCAGTGAACTGTTCTGTACAGTTAGGAATCTGATGCTGCGGTGCCGACGCACATATGAGTAGGTGCTCTTGCAATCGCCTTCCGCAATAAGAGAACTTAGCAGGTTCTCAGTCATTGGTAGGGGCGAACAAAACAACGTGTCATCCAAAATACAAATTGAGCCTTATGCTGTGATTTGCACATCCTTCATATTTTTTTTATGAAACATAGTTCAATATCCTAATAAGTGGAATGCTCAGTCAGCCTCTCTGGTCAGTTTTTATCTTATGAAAAACCCTTTGTCCTCGAATTGAGATGTAATAAACCGCAATCTGCAATTTAATGCGATAAACCCGATAATAGGCGGTCGATTAAATATAACGTCTTGTCTACATTGTTTATTTCGCTTCCGACAGCAACGATATTCATGCCGCCCACTCGAAATTAAATGGCGATCATTTTGCATTAGAATTAACAACTTTGACAATGACAAAGGATGTCTGCTTTATAAAAGGATCGCTAACGATGTATTGCCTTCCTCATAAATCCTTGTAAACGTCCAGTAAAACAAAGAAATATTTAATACGGCGATTCACAAACTGTTCGACACAATGTTTTAGTTGATGTTCCAATTTAAATCGTATTATTTAAAATCAACTCCAAGGCTAATCGCAGCAGGCATTGGACACGTTTGATTGATCAATTAATTCTTTAACGAGTCCTTTCATATTTGAAACATACGAGAATTCTATCTGAAACTAATTTATTAAGCGATCTCCAATTAATAAATGCTACGCATTCTGTCACTATCTTTAATCATTGGCTGTCACGAATTCAATTAAATTGCAATAAAGCATATATGTCAGCGCGTCTAAATGAAGGTAATATAATAATGATCTCTCCGTATAATTTATACGACACGGCTCTTGTTTCTAACGCGTTCTGATTTAATATCGCATATACGATTAACAAAGTCGAATGTGTTTTATGCAGGTGTGGGCGAGCGAAACTCATGTAGAGATACTATATTTTACGTCACTCTTTATGGAAAGACGACAAAGACCGTTACGCATAATATTAGAATTTATATAATGTTTGGAGTATTTAGATAACCGTTAGTCAGCGTTCGGCAGACAATGGATGACACGTGCTGACCTCAGAGAGGTGGCCGCGTTTGAGCGCAGTCGTCCTAAATAATCAGAGGGATTGTAAAAGTGTTTGTCCGGGTAAACATTCGGGGGTTAGTGACCCTCGTTTAAAACAAACTGTGGAATTACCGTGCATTAACGCGCATGATGGTTAGGTAAACATCCCCACGTTGGGCGCCAGCGGGGCGCTTGGGATTATACGTCATCGTCGGTCCCCTTCAATTTGGAGTGATTGGAAATAGATTAGGTAGAAATCATCGATAAGCATCTGTGCATTCCGGCCAAATAGTAAAATTTATATCCGTCGTATATTTAGTTTTAAGCCGTTAAAATGATGCATGATTGTGAAACTTATTAACACACATTAGCACATTCTTAGAATTTATGGTAATAACTTGAATGCATTATAAGTTTACTATAAACCAGTCAATGCCACTTATATTGCAAATCTAATCGTAAATTTACTCTCGGCTTACAATGACTTTATTGCTCCCAAAAGTTAATTAAACTTTTTGCTGTTTGTATTTGGAATTTTGTTTCGCAACTCATTATAGGTCGGCTCTTACATCTCCCAGGGGTCGTTTAAAAGTTTTGCTTGGTAACGACGACCCTCAAAATAAATTCATTCTGGTCTTGTTATTACAAGCCACGGGCGTGGAGTGCGTCAATAGTAATTTAGACTTACTCTATTGTAACTAATTGCATATAAATCATAGTTATTGTGCAATATGCTGCGCCGGAGCACCCTAACGCACGCGAGTATAGAATTAAGCATACTTAAGTCAATCACATAATGCGATTTATGCAATGTTCAATGGGTTCGAAAATTTCAAACGCTTCTTTTTGTAGTAACTATCGTTACAATATTCCGATATAACGACAAGTCCCCAACAGCTTGAAAATGATGTCATTCAACGATTACTTTCGCATGTGTAGAAAAAGTGTAAAAATTTGATTTACCTGTAACTAATCACAATGTTCCAGTGAATTGCAAAACTTCCATCGGCCAGGTAAAAATACCATATTCTTCAAACTTGCACCCACAAAGGCTATTATGACCTTTATTAGAAGTAACAGTTGGGTTCATAATCATGTGATGCTAAACGTCTTCATATGTGTTGTGTGACTATGACGCGTAGCGACTGATTCAGTACTAATGGGCCACGTGTATTCAATATCATGTATCTTCGAACTTCTCAAATCATAATATCACCTTTATATCCAGCACAATTAGGTGCAAAATTCCCTATTCAAGAGTGTAGTGCAGTTCCATTATTATGATAAAAGTGTAACCTTCAACGGAAAGATTGGTAAGTAGTAAGTAAAGTAACACTAATGCGTTTTTGTATGCGCTGGCTATAAATATGACGTATCGCTGCGCATGAGTTACGTGCGCGACCACTAATGCATCTGCCGAGCTTTTAGTTTTAAAAAGAACAAACAAACATCGGGATTTGATGCATGTATCGTCTGAGTACTTAAATTAGCCGCATACAGGCTTTTGTGTGCTCTTATTGGATAAAGAACTAATGACGGTAAGTTATGTGTTTTATTTGGTAAGTAAATCCTTGGCTTGTCATCGTAATCTTTCAAATCTACATTCACGAATACTCGTGCGTAGCTGCACTTCTGTTTTAATTCTTGTTTTGAATTCTACATATAAATATAATTAACTAACTAAAGTAAACGAATAGTCTGTGTATCCAACTTGCCTTTTGCCATGTGAACAATGTGATAATTTTGAGAAAAGACAGTTTTCGACTTGCAATCAATATCAATCAATACTATAATGACAAAATTACTGGTCACATCGAAAACTCCTTTAGCCAAGGGATTACCAAGCAAAAATCTATTCAACTGCCCCATCAAAACACACGCCATCCGAATTCACCAGACACGGAACACTGTTTCATGTTGAAATTGTATGGGATGCGCGGGCGCCGGTCGATAAATCCTGTTCGACGTTCCCTCAAGGGCGCGGCTATTTATAGACGACCGAAGGCCGCCGGCTGCGGGCGCGGCGAAGGACGCTGCGCCCGCGCACTTATAGCGAACTATAGCGAGAATCGAAGAATATAGTTGGATGAACGTTTTTGGGATACGATATAAGAAGATCTTAGCGCAAAAGCAGTAGCAGAGGTAGAAGTATGATAAGAAAATAAAATATCAGACAATTGTTTATGTGATGGTATTTTCAATTTCTAGAAAAATCTGCATTCAACCACCCATTAATGTGGTAGCAATAGGTAGCTGTCGTTTTGATAGATAATGTAGCGAATGATAACGATGGAAAGCGTAACTAGAACAACAAAATCCACTTGGTATTGAAAGACAAAAAAGAAATATTTCTTCCCAAATATCTTAGCGCAAAAGCAGTTGCAGAGGTAGAAGTATGATAAGAAAATTAAATATCAGACAGATGTTTATGAGATGGTACTTTCAATTTCTAGAAAAATCTGCATTCAACCACCCATTAATGTGGTAGCAATAGGTAGCTGTCGTTTTGATAGATAATGTAGCGAATGATAACGATGGAAAGCGTAACTAGAACAACAAAATCCACTTGCTATTGAAAGACAAAAAGAAATATTTCTTCCCAACTTCTTTCCACGCGATGAGCGAGTGTCGTGTCGTGACGATTAGTATGAATTTGGAAAAATATGATTCAGAACAAAATGGCGCAGCATCTGGTTGCAGAAATGATCCTGAATCCGTCCTTGCCCGAGATCCAGCCGCAGTGAAAGGTGCATTCCGTGGTGCAGTTCATGGAAACGCACTTCCGCACTTTCGAGACCAACACCAATGTTGTCTCGCTGCCATGTTTATTAAATCAGATTAGTGGGAGTTTACGACATAATAAACTGTTCTTAACACGGGGAGTACCACGCGAATGCGAATTGCAATGTCATGGTTCTATAGTTTGATCTCAATCACACGACTATGCTGTTGTGGGATACTGGTATTGGTGGAATTCCTTTCTTCTGCGCGTTGGAGAAATCGGATCAAGAAAGAGCCTAGTTGACTAAGCTTATTTATCAACAGATGATTTACGCGCTCTCTACATATGTACAGGAAGTTGAATACATATTTTTTCTAAATAAAAGCGCTTCTTATTCAAGGCATCCAAAACTTCGTTACATTATTTACAAGGCGGCACCGCGGCTGGGTGCGCTGGTTGCTCAGTGGAATTTTAATGTGTTTCTCCGAAACGAATGACAGCAAAGAGAGCCGCCTCACGTCCCTGCATGTGGAACCTAAACTGTTTGTCGAGGCGCGGAAATAACCTCAAAGCTCACGGTAAGGTACTTTTAAATCGGCAATTTTCTTTTTGCTCGCGACTGCAAGAATGAACGGTGAATTCTGATGCGATTGACCATCGCAATGTGTTGTCTCAAATGTATGTTAAAAAAAATGATTTTAGAAACAATTCTACGACAAAGCAAAAAAAGGAAAGGTTATTATTTTAGCAGTCTATGTAGTCTTTATGTGAGTTCCACATTACTGAGCCGATTTTGGTGAATGAGGTATCAAGCGATTCCTTATAGTCACAGGTGCCGATAGAATTGAACGCGGATGATATTAATACTCGTAGGCAAATAAATAGACACACCAAAAATGACAATTTATGAAAATGTTAAAATGTAATGTTTAAAATGACAATTTATTGTATAGTACTTCATAGTTCATAGTGTGTCTGACACAGTGCATGCACTGATAGCGCATTATCGGCTAGACGACCTTATATTATTATAACACAATTGCATTGTTATTACCTAGAATTACTAGTATGACAGCGGTGATGCAACGAGGAAAAATAACATAGCGTTATTTACAACGAAACACGGGGACGAACAAGCGGGTCAATGACGATCATGTCACACACGTTGTGTTCTCGCTTAATAAATTATTTCTAACCTTCGAATGTTGGAACAAGTGTTGATTAGGAATGTTTATTAGCACAATTGAAATATTGTTTGTTTTTTATTAAATTTTTAAACTTTATTGAGGATAGCTTTTGCCCGCGACTTCGTCCGCGTGGAATAGTGACTTCTTTCTCCCGTTTTTTACACATTTACCACTATATCTTTGCTCCTATTGGTCGTAGCGTGATGTTATATAGCCTATAGCCTTCCTCGATAACTGGACTATCCAACACAAAAAGAATTATTCAATTCGAACCAGTAGTTTCGGAGATTAGCGCGTTCAAACAAACAAACAAACTCTTCAGCTTTATAATATTAGTATAGATATCATTTCATCGAACATGTACATATGCAGATTGCGATACAAATCGATCGGTAAATTGTTTGTGTTGCCTCAATTTACTTTTAGAACGTTATTTTTCATAATTTGAAGTTGATCAACACATAGTGATTTATTATTGTGCAGATAATGATTAAGATACTGGAAGACAAATAGGCATCCTTCGTCTGATTTATGACCTACTATATTTAATTACTGACTAAAGCCGAACAAAAGTTTTGTTAAGAATTTGCGAACGGTCAATTAATGATGCCTGGATCTGTGGGATAAAGAATAAAAGGGGTCTGGAAACAAGAGATTTGGGTTAGGTTCTCTTGTTAAAACCTTTTTATAAATCAACCCGCCTAAGCCAAGTCACAATTAGTTTCGTTTGATAGATGGTTGTGTTGGTCGACCTTTCTGAACTCTACTCTAGCAAATTTTATACTGTGTTTTGGTTAAATCTACATTTCAAAGAAAGATGGATTTCAAGTGCTTTTGAGATATGTATCATGTATTAACACCACTGCAATAATAATCTTGCTTACCTATTTGATAAGATAAGATTCCATTACACGCAGTCATATGACTACTTCACTAATCAAAAAAATATCCCAAGAAGCAGGTGTCACAGTTGTGAGCAAGTATTTCATAGTATTCGCGATTCGTGAAAGAATGTCATCTTTGCTGAAGCGAGCACAGTAATGGAACCACCAATTACATCGGTACGAGACAAAGCAAACCGCGCAGTGTTGCCAATTCAGCTAAATCAAACGTTAGACGTTTACACTGACAACTTTCATTGCTTTTTATCGCTCTACAATTATCTTAATTGCAAACTTTCCGCATCATAAAGTCATCAATTTTGATTTCTCTAGAAAAAAATGTTGGGCAATTTGTGTTATCATATCAAATTGACGAGTTTAGACGAAAAATTCAAGCGAGAAATGATCGATCACAAATATAAAATTGTTATTTGTTTGCCACCGTATGTACTAAGGAAAGGTTGACATTATCGAGGTTAAAATCATTAATGATCGGTTACAAAGTCATTATTACAAATAATATTATGCATGCATCTGATAATCGGAACATATTATGTCATGAGTGCATTCGTGACGCAACGCAGCGAGACGAATATTGCGTTCGCGCACCAGTTCAGCACCATGTTGCGATAGAAAACACTATTATTTATGTTCGTTTTGCATGTTTCTGTTAAATCATAGGGACAAACGCGATACTTGCTAAAGATATTCAGGCGTAACCAACCATCTTACCCAGCGGGTTTGTGGCCTATGTATTACTCATTATTCCGAGCGTCACGTACGGAGATTCGTGCTAGAGTATCAACGCAAGAAATTAGATTCCCACAGTGGATCGCAAAAGCGCGACTTTTTGCGCGGGGTTATGAGGAGTTGGAACAAAGCACGTAGCCGATACGGCGTGCTGGGCTGTTGCGCTGCTCATATCTGGATGTTATTTATTGCGGCGCCGGGATGTGGCGGATTGAGTGCGCAACACAACGACCATCGAGAACTTTCAAGCGAGAATTCAAATATTCCCCGAGCGATTACTTTCAATTCAACATTCCACTTTACCTTGGCAACAGAAATAAGCTCAGCCCCGGTCGAAATGTTTTTCAAATGCTAATGAATTGCACATTAAAGATAGTGAGCGACAACTATTTCGTGCAACGCTTGGATTAGTATGCTAAATGATCACCATTTATCAGGTCAAACTACAAACAGTAGCATAACTGTCATACGAAGCGACATTTATTTGCTATTTTAACGCATCGCTCTGACATTACGCAAATGTAACAGCATGAATTCTTATCATAGCTTCATCGTGTACATAGAACTCGATCAGCATACCGTAAAGCCATCTCTGACTAAAAATCCAATAGAATTAGCAATTCCGCAGGGTACTTACGCCTACTTTATCGGTGCATAGCCGTCGAGAGGGACAGGTTCTGCTGGGTCGGTTGCAATAAAAAGCGGGGTGGTTACCGAACGTCGGGTCGGTGCCCCCGCGGCCTTCGCCCCGCGCCCCCCGCCGCAAGGACGTCGCCCGCGTTGCATAACGACGCGCACGCAAGCGCCGATACCGTTCAGAGATGCGCCCGCGCCGATAGCTCGCTGCACCCGCCGCGCCGCCCGCACCCGCGCACCGGAATGAAAATAAAAGCTCCACGTACGCATAAAATCATTGTATTGGTATTCATGAGTGCGATCGTTTTATTTGCAAAGTGCATGTTGCTGGAATCGAGTTAATTACTTCTTACTTTCAATTAGAATTTTATTCCGCGTAATAAACACGGTCGTTATAAACACTTTTCGAGTTTCATTTTCTCTTTAAGTTTCGCAAGCAAAACAAACATTATTTTTAAATCTTGTTAAAATGATGTCGGCGTTGGACACACCTTATCTCGGTACCAGTTTGAACTTGGGTCGAGTGCCCTATTACGGTGGGCGATCGCGATACTTTGACGCGTAGGCGCGGCCATTAGGTTTCCTTACCACCTTATTAGCGAGGAAATTTTTCCTAGCCCGGTTCTGGTACAAGATTTCGCATTCCCAAGGACCTCATTAATATTCAGAGTGTATTTACATGCCTCCGTAGATAGACTAATGGCAGCGGCCAATTGCTTCTCGAACGTGAGTCTATAATCGTAGGAACTAGGGTTTCACTATCCGATACTTTCAGATCGATACACACAGGTATGGTTACAAACGTCGATATCTGTATTAATCAGATGGCATCGGTGATAAGATCCGATGTGGAATCATTACGGCAGGGCGACCGATTGAATGTTAAGAAGTATTTGACTCGTTGCTCGGACACGGCCATATTTGGGAACGAAGATAATATCATCCGATTCCGTAATCGCATCTATGATGATATCTATTTTGGATCAAATGTTGAGAAACATGGTCCATCTCTAGTAGGCAGGAACTGGATATCGGAGTCGTAGTGAGCGGGGCCGGGGGCGAAAATGATAATAGGCAGGCGCGGTGGTACTAATAGTGATTACGTAGTGTTGAGAAATGTCAAAAGCGATTAATGGCTTCGCGTTCCGAAACGGCGCTGATCGCCAATTAAAAAGTTGTTCCTCATACAGGAAACCGAAGATGCGATTGGCAGGTACCATTCACGCTATTAAGTACACTCGGAGCATCTTGAAAAGATGATAACGTTAAATAAATACAATTACGATGATTCATAGCTGTGATGTACCTGTCGAAATGTTTTAACTTGATTTATGGTTTGCGAAAGCTGAAGATTAATTAAATTGTTTAATTATAATTTACATGAGCGTAAAACCAACAACGATCTTAAGTCATTTTTTATCACTACAATGAATAATTGAAACAGGTTCACGAAATAAACAACAGAATTTTTAGCTTTTTGCGCTTGCTGGTGTTCAAAGAGAGATTGCAATACTTTCTGCTATCCAAAAACGTAAAATTAATGTAATTATACTACAGGACATAGTTACTGGCCTGATAATATGTCAAGGGGATAGCACTCCGTTGAACTATTGACTGAATAAGTTCTCTACACGGCCCGTGTGCTCTACCCGCCAAAAAAAAAGTTAAAAACATAATAAAACTGTTTCAGCCTGATAAAATTATATGTGTGTGAGTAGGATTATAATAATAATAATAAATATTCTTTATTGCACAAAAAGGACACAACAAAACATTAAAACAGACATTGATTATCTTCGGTGTTTGAGTGTAACTCTGAAATTTTCAAAACCAGAGTGAATAGGCTGGGTGCAGAGCTCGCTACATCGTCGTCTTTATCTAAGTCATGTCTAGTTTGGAGACGAGAGCGAACCGATTTAATATAATAATATAATAAAAGTATTGGGCTAAGCTACTTGCACTGGTATTTGCCTACCCATTATCATCGTGGGTTGCCACTGTTGCCAGCAGTCAGCATTGTGGCGGATCAGTTCGCGTTCGGGGAACTGCGCGAGAGTCTTACCTGGAACAAAAAGGTATATCGTTAGTACACACATAAAAGGCTTAGGTTAAGCTAGATTAAGGTGGAGCCACGAAACGACACTATTTATAAGCTACTTCAATCAAACCGTGTGTCAGGGTCGTAGCCATGCTTGTGTAACAATCTTTATATTTACCTTTACATTGTCAACATTGTTTTTTTTTTATTGAGTCGTAAGACCAAGGGCTAAGTTTGAGAATATTGAAGTCCAGTACACAATAACAAATTGAATTATGGCAACGCCGCGCTGTTACGAACGTTTGATCAGTATTAGACGTTTTTTAATTAGTCCGTAGTCCAATATCTAGGTCGCTCAAAGTTACGTTGAAACAGATTTTTTAAATCTAAAACAAAATGAAAAGTAAATTGCAAAACGCTCTACATTCCGCCGCCATTGTGGCCCCATACGGGCCTGGGAACAAAGGATTGCCAAAGTACCATTTATATTCTAAATATCAGCCAAGAGTTTCGCAAGCGCTTTAGAGCTGTTGCACTTGGGGAGCCATTGTAGCGCGTTATTTATTAATATAATTAATTATGTTTGCAAATTATGTGGGAACTCACTTCATCAACGCTATGAAACGACGAACATTAATCATGCTTTTTGTTTGTTCATTTAAAAAAAAGCTACATGAAAGGGTGAATTTATTAACACCAAAAAAGTTTGTACTTGTGGATGTAGCGGAAGTGTTATTAAATGTATATTTTTATGAGCCTCCTACCACGGTGTACGAGAAATCAAAAGACGATCCTTTATATCGGGATCATAAAGAAGGTCGAACGCTCATAAAATATTTGATTACAGTCCAATATGCGCGTGCGCAACAAACAGGCGCGCCACACAAGAAGGACGTGGTCCCCGCTAAGTGTCGGGTTTCAGGGCAAACGAAACGATATCGTTAAGAAATCAAACCGAAAAAACCGTTCAATGAATATCATATCGGGTGACAGCACAAATATTTGGGGCGCGATGACGTAGTTCGTGTGGGTCGCAGTTATCGAACTCGTAACCTTAATATGTATATTATTATGAGGCTACTGATAAAATTAATCCAGAAAAAACTCACCGGCTTTGGAAACCTTGTTAACGTGATACTTCCTTTTATGAGTAAAAATCTTACTTTATTATATAAATTGGACTAGGAAACTTGGAAAAATTTATCCAATTCTAACAATATCACATACCTACAGGTCGAATTGAATACCTCAATTTTTTTGAAATAGGTAAAAAGCAACTGTGTCAGACGAGGAACCTTACTTAATATCATGGTACGAGGAAGAATTTATAGTCATATTGACAACACATGACATTACAACGTGTTTGTATAAAAGTATCATAAACTTATTTACACTCCAATAACACTGATATCACGGAGCATGTCAGATAAGATAAAAAAACGACTTATCATATCTTTGTCTTGGTGAATTATTTTTTTCCAAATTAATGATTGATGTTAGGGTCACTTCGCTAACGTCATATTTATCAGAGAAATAATTGTCTATAATTGAATTATAATGACACGAACAAAGTTATTGGATTTCCTAATGGTTACACACTGAATACTAAATAGTAGAGATGCGCCGAATATTCGGTTTGTATTCGGTATTCGGCGTATTCGGCATTTTTTCCACTATTTGTATTCGGCCGAATTATTCGGTTTAAGTGCCGAATATATTCGGTTTGAGTATTTCCATTTTCCTGGCTACATAACATGGAATAGAACTGAAAGACAAGCTTCTTATGTAAGATTTATGTTTTTTTATATTTACATGCTGGCTATCGGCAAGACATACTTCAACTAAACAAACACCTGTCATGTACATGACTACACAAGTTTTGAGTAAATAAATGCTTCTTACATTATTTTATCTTGCGAAAAACGTGCTAACGTGTGAACGTGAACGCTAATAAATGAAAGCAATTAAACTTTCTCGATTTCAGTTAAAATACATTTTAAAATTTAATTTAACATTTATTTAAACCCTAGCTCAATATTCATTTAACTAATTTTAAATAAATAAATATGCGCCAGACAACACACCAATTGACTGGTTTCGTGGTAAGGATTTTTTTCTTTTTTGTGTTACGAAGTACCAGACAATGATTATGACGGGAGCGTCTCCCATAAATACATATATAATAATTACTTATAATATATATATAATAATTACTTTTAAAATTAACTTTTTTCGTGGTGTTGTTCTTCAAAAAAGGAGACAAAACCTTATTGAAGAACTATAGACCCATCTCACTCCTGAGCCATGTCTACAAGCTGTTCTCAAGGGTCATCACGAATCGTCTCGCACGTAGGTTTGATGACTTCCAGCCTCCCGAACAAGCCGGATTCCGAAAAAGCTATAGTACCATAGACCACATCCATACGCTTAGGCAAATTATACAGAAGTCAGAGGAGTATAATATGCCTCTATGCTTAGCGTTTGTGGACTATGAGAAGGCCTTTGATTCGATCGAAACTTGGGCGGTGCTTCGGTCTCTTCAGCGGTGCCACATAGACTATAGGTATATAGAGGTGTTAAAGTGTCTGTAAAACAACGCCACCATGTCGGTCCGAGTACAGGAACAGAATACGAGGGCGATTCCACTGCGAAGAGGTGTAAGACAGGGAGACGTTATATCTCCGAAACTGTTTACAGCGGCACTGGAAGACGCCTTCAAGCTCCTGGAATGGGAAGGATTCAGCATCAACGTCAATGGCGAATACATGACACACCTCCGGTTTGCCGATGATATAGTCGTTGTGGCAAAGACGCTGGATGATCTGGGCATTATGCTCGAAGACCTTGACCGAGTATCCCAACAAGTGGGTCTTAAAATGAACATGGAAAAGACGAAAATTATGTCGAACTCCCGTGTTGTACCCACTCCGGTATCTGTTGGGAACTCAATTCTTGAAGTTGTTGACGAGTACGTCTACCTGGGACAAGTAATCCAATTAGGTAGGTCCAACTTCGAGAAAGAGGTCAATCGACGAATCCAACTCGGCTGGGCAGCGTTCGGGAAGCTGCGTAAGAGCGTCTTCTCGTCTCAATTACCTCAGTGTCTGAAGACGAAAGTCTTCAACCAGTGTGTGTTACCAGTGATGACATACGGATCCGAAACGTGGTCTCTAACTATGGGCCTCATAAAGAAGCTCAAAATCACACAACGAGCGATGGAGAGGGCTATGCTCGGTGTTTCTCTACGAGATCGAATCAGAAACGAGGAGATACGTAGAAGAACTAAGGTAACGGACATAGCCCTGCGAATCAGTAAGCTCAAGTGGCAGTGGGCAGGGCACATAGCGCGAAGAACTGATGGCCGTTGGGGCAGAAAAGTTCTAGATTGGAGACCCTTCGACCAAAGGCGCAGCGTAGGACGTCCGCCGACAAGATGGACAGACGACCTTGTGAAGATCGCAGGATCGCACTGGATGCAGACCGCTCACAACCGGTCGTTGTGGAAAGCCATGGGGGAGGCCTATGTTCAGCATTGGACGTCCTTCGGCTGATAATGATGATGATGATGATGATGAATTACTTTTAAACTTATTTTTTTTAACTTATTTACTCCTTACTCGTGCAATGTTTTAAAGCAAAGTAACAGCGCGGTGTGTGCGCAGGTGGCGGGCGGCCAGGTACGGCTCGCTCGCAATTAGCCAGCGGCGATAGGCGGCGTGCATATTTAAACCTGTTTACGCGGAAATGCAGTGTAATGGTAAACCGAATAATTCGGCCGAATATCCGGTTCGGTAAAGATTGAAGCGAATAGTATTCGGTATTCGGTTATTCGGTGAAACCACTATTCGGCGCATCTCTACTAAATAGGTGTTTATTAAACATCTATCTTTTTAATGGAGCAGCCTAGGTGAGGTAGACTTAGTACGACGTAGGTAGATGTACTTACATTTATCTTATCGTAAAATTAATCGTGGTTGACATTCGTAAGAAATGTTATCGCTACCTAAACCACAGGCTAACATTAAGTATAATCGACGACAATAGCAAATATTACGTTTTTATGATATTGTGTGTGAAGTTATAAATGTAGGATTCATTTAAAATAAGACCTACCATGTAAGGCGACCGCGATTGCAAAAACAACACGAGAACCCTTTGCATCTCCGTTTCCTCTAATACCAACCATAACCATTAATTACTTCAAGGTAACTTATGTTATTTTTACTATCTCATTACATCTATTTTAAAGCTAATCGTTTCAGATTTAGATCAGATAAGATATCGGATAAATATGGTTGTGTCAAGTTGTACGAGGTTTATTATTATTATAAACCATCAATTACTGTTGTTTATAAGCGTGGAATTTCACACTATTTTATAATAGCAGTGTTTTATTAAGTAGAGCGTCTGATAACCTTCTCTAGGCTTACCATATAAATCCATTTATAATTTCCCTGTTGCAATTATTCAAAGTAATTCGCGTTATCGTTGACCCGGCCTATATAGGGCCCGGAACCGGCGCAGGCGCACAATGCTAGCTTATTCATGCGCTCCGATAATAACCGCTTGAATAACAAGAAACACCTGCGCGTCTGGAATAAAAACTATTTCCACAGCAATACTGCATATCTGACTGATTCATAAGAGATAAGCTCGCAATGCAACTCTCATTATTTACTTTATGCACACATGCTAATAAGAAAAGCATACAGGCAATAATGCAAGTGCTCGAGGTCTTAAAGCACTGGAACATTTACATACAACAGATACTAACTAAGAAATAAATTGTTGCTTCTCAAAGCAGTAGAAACATCTCATTGAAGACAATCATTATTTTAGGTCGGTAGGCCATATCCGGCTCGAAGGGCCATAAAGCAATCATCAGCCGCATTAACTTCACGGTAAATCACACAATCATGTTAGATTCAGGTGCAAAAGTAGGATTTATTCATCCATCCATATTCTGGTCGGGTTTCCGATCGCGCGATACATTTCATTACGATGTTTCCTAGTCGAGCGAGCATAAAGATGAAAAAGCTGTACAGCCTTGCCAATAATAGGCGGTTGGTGCTCATTAAACTAATGCCGACCTACTTATTCACGTTGGGTGCCTTATAGAGTGGGTTAAAATTATGAATTCGCTGTGTTTTTCAGTGCAACGACCTAATATGGTAGCGACCACACGCACCGCAATGATGCATTGTGGACTGAGTGCGACCACAGTGCGGATTTATCGCCCCTGTTGCAGCGGTGTACTGCCAGTGCTTACACCGTGTGCAAGCGGATTTATTTTGTTTATGGTCACTCGTTACATAGTTACATGGCTGGGTTAGGATGTAGCACACTTTGATGTTAGGATGCACCTGCAAATGCGAGCGATGAGCGGTTTTTGTAATGAATTGAAACGACCTATCTACGACAACTCAGGTTTCTAAGATTATAATGAAACATTACTTAAAAATAAAGTACTTTTTTATATGAATTGTTAGGTTATGTGCAATTGAATTCAGGAAATAAAATGCACATACTCAAGTAGCTATTAGCATCGACGTTTTCCTACTAAAACATGACCATTACATTTGAATAATACGAAAATAAACAACAAACGCCGGATACATGTTATTACCAAGTATTTTGCCTTGATACAAGGGAGTGGGAAAAATTGCCACACTATTTAGCAACGCAGCAACATTAGTTATTATTACGAATTGGCAAAGTACTAAACGTCTGTCGGACACAATACGCAATAAAACTGTAACTGCGTATTGCGATACATTAAGTCGTGTTTAACTTTTCTAACGGCGAGTGTACTGAAACTTCTATGCAACATTAATCACAGGCTCCAAGGTAATGAACCGCTCTTACCAGGCATTTGAATGACCTAAATACATGTAAGTATTACAATATATTTGTGACTAGTAAAGGCATATATAATCCTAAAGCTAAAGTTATACCTACTTAACTTGAATGGAGAAGTCGACGAGTAGAAGATACTTATTTAACAGGTTCAACATGTATTTTTTTTATTGCAACATAATCCACAGCTCTCAAAGTCAGTTTTATATGTTTCTTAAATACTAAAATCATACAGCCAAAATTGGATTTACATTTTAAAAAACAATACAGCACATCACAAACTCTACCTTCTATATGTTTTTAGACGCTAAAGAAGTCTCAATTATAAGTATTTAATGGTGAAGAAAGAAAGAAAGAAAGAAAGAAAGAAAGAAAGAAAGAAAGCTTTTTGAAAATCCAAATAGGTACTTACTAGTTTTGTTTATATTAGAACTAGCAGTCCCACTGAATTTGGCTTCATCCCCGGTCCTGTTTGTTATTATCTTATTCAGGGCGGCGACAAATACTACAAAGTAAAAATCATGAAAATCGGTTTACCCGTTCTCGAGTCATAAGTGGTGTCACTAACACGACTAAGTTTCTAACTTGAACCACAACCGTGCAAGTGCAGCCAATAAGCGAAACGTGGCAACATGATCCGAACCGCGATGTCGGCGTCTTTGACACCCCCCGATTGGACGCGGAACCGATTGCACTGTTGTGCATCCAAAGTACATACCTGCATGCAAAATTTTTGATCCAATATACTACATACATGCAAAATTTGAGGCAGGCCACTGTTACTATATTTAATTAACCATTTAAATCTTTTGAAGTTCGACCTAAATTGAAGTAGATTTTACTTGAAATTTTCTGTCCAACTCCGAGTAGATAGGCACCTAAATAAATAAAATCATTAGTTACAAACGGAAAGTTTAAGCCTGACATGTTTCATAAGTATTTAATCAGATGCACAGCGGAAAAATCCTGACGTTTTTACTAAGTTTAGTTTAAATACATGTATCTACTAGGGTTGCAGAAGCATCACACAACTGTAGAAAGATCACAATAACAACATAGATATGACGCTCATTAATAATCAGTCATGATTCGAATGTATATAAATTAATTAATGTGTGTACCTTTAGTTAGACTTACTTAGGCCTGGTTCTACCGGCCGAATATAACACAGCATCCGACCTCAGTAGTCAATTGTTATGGTTTTTTCAGCCTTTATATTTATATCAGCTAAGTCAGAAGTCTCAATAATAGCTAAGCTAAGGCTAACACTAAGCCATTATTGAGACTTCAGAAGAGTTGACAGCCCTCAGCAGCAAAGTCTCACCGGCCTTTGTTTGGCGCTCAATAAATGTCAGCGTCAGTGCTATGCATAGTTTTTAACGATCCGATATGCAACCAAGAGAAGAGGCCCCTATTCTGTAACAGTATGTTCGTGTTTCAGACTCGTGCCATCTTACTTTTAATCTGCATTCCTGCGTGTGCAACAAAGACACCATGAATGGAAAAGCGGTTGAAGCTGCCGCATAAAATTGACACCCATTTTACCATATTCTGACCTTACTTTGATACACGCATTATGGTTGATGACTAACCGGTTTGATTTACTTACCTTGTTTATCTCGAATAAAAAGCATGTCTTACACGTTACAACTAAGTTGCAAAAATATCTTAATTGTAGGTTTTATTCAGGAAGTTCTCATACTGGACAGTTTAAAAAGAATACCAGCATTTAGCCATTGAGCATACTTTTCAAAAAACATCCTACTACTATTATAAAGGCGAAAGTTTGTATGGATGTATGGATGTTTGTTACTCTTTCACGTAAAAACTACTGAATGGATTTGAATGAAACTTTACCACAATATAGCTTATACATCAGAATAACATATAGGCTACAATTTTTGAGGTTTCTAATGTGAGGTCGTAAAAAAACACATTTTTTGCGCTACTTGACGGGACGAACCTGAAGTCCACGCGAACGAAGTCGCGGGCAAAAGCTAGTGATACATAAAAAGGAAAATAACGACCAATATTAATACTGATCGACACAATCGATCGTAGTCAGTCACTCGATTCCAAGATTTTGGTAAATGGAACGTGAGACAGTTGGAATTAAATTGGGCTGGCGCGTGATCGAACCACGATTTCATATTCCGAATGCGCGGCGAGTGCTTTTGTTTGCGCGCGCGCATTGCGCAAACGCATACTACCTAGGGTTGACTGACACTAGATTAACAGGTTAGTGATAGTTTATTATAAATAATGGAGCAGTCAGATCCAAGAAGACAAAACAATAATTATAGGCATTTCACATTAAGAAAGAAAGAAGCTCTACATATATTTTAATACTGGCAAAACGGGTTTTTAATAACTGAAGTAGATAGACGCAGATCCTAACAAATCCAACGCTGAGTAGTAACAAAACAACGGACGATTCATCAATACAACCTGCAAACGCAACCTGTAGAGCGGCCTTCATTGTCTTTCCCGTGAGAGTTGATAGATAACTATACTAATTGTTTTTCTAACTTATTACTTACATATTGTTCGCCTAATGCGCTATTTAAATGTTTAAGAGATAATAGCCGCGAAACGGGTCAAGTATAGCGGAAGCGAGCGCGTGCGCAACTAAATCTCTACATACAGCACAATGCCTGGAAGTCCTGGAACTAGAATCTGTTGCTATTGTACTTCAAAATTAACAATTAGCGGTCATATCACGATATTAAGACTTGGAATGGGCTTTATGGAAAAAAAACATAGAGCAGAAAAAATATTTTTAGGACCCAAGGTATGACTACGAGTACCTACCTAGTCCACTTTTCATCTCTTATATGAGAGTACTTGTGGAATTTACCTAATCAGGTAATTTAATGCGAACGAACAAACATTTGCATGGTCAAAAACACTCGACTTAAGAGTCTGCTGAAAGAGTCATGCATGAATCATGTCGTGGAATATTCAAAAGTGCCACATTCCTTACATTTGCATTTCTCGGCGGCGGACTAATGAAAGGTTTGATTAATAGTCGCCTAATAGCTCTATTTACCCAGCAAAATATCTCTTACACCTTAAAACTATAGCAGAAGAGTCTATTTTCCTACTCAAAAGGGATACCCTATTCTAGAGCAGGGACAACCGCGTTTAGACAAGAGTGAAAATACCGTAACTTAACTGAATCGAAAGAGTTTAAACCCTTAACTCTGGTTAGTTAAGAATCTAATTCCTTTGAACGGTTTAATTGACACGTGAGAAAGTGAGGTTTAATTAATACGAGTTAACGAAACGTTAAGACGTTAAACTTCGATTACCTAAGGTATCGATTCGATTTATAGAGCTGTGTCGAATCGCGCTTTTACGATGCGATTGCGAATGCCCTTAAGTTATCTTGTAATTGTCAGCTGACTCGGATTAGCTGATGAACAGAGGCAAGTTAAAATACCTACCCTACCTATAAGCATTAAAACACGAGCGTTAGACATAATATTTCTTTAATTCTCATCAATGGACCTTTGAATATTATGTAAACATTTACTTTCAGTCAGAATCACAATCACGATCACGACATGTTCCTACCTACCTACCTACAAGTTCCTATTAATGATTTCGTAAAGGAACATTGTTTAACCAAAGGTTGTTCGTAATTGTATCTTTCCTCGACGAAAACTGAAATCGAAATGACATAATCATAAATTGCATGCGATTATGCTTCGATTACGGCGCTCATATTTATTCATTGTGATGATAACCGAAGTAATAATCACGACCAACCTTGGACGGGAGCTCGCAAAGGTCGCGTTAATGCAATATTATGAGTACATGCATGAACTCAGGTTACGGTAACTTACATAAAAATGCTCCGGCGCATAATATTGCATGATGAATTGATGAATGAGTGATCTAACGTACTGTTGATGTTTATTAGCCGGCATTGTTAGCCGACCTTGCCGGTCTTTGGCGACAAAAAAGGAACCGCGTCTTGCTTGTGCGATAGGTGGCATTGACTGATTTTAAATTGGATGTCATAAAAACAAACCACGAAGTATGTTGTAGGCATGCTCGCTCGAACTAATTCATCATAATAAAATATTGTACAGCTTCAGAATTCATGGCATATGTCATGTTCTTGGTTTCGGTAAAATGCCACAGCTCCAAAAACGCCTATTTCCGCAATCTCGACTGTAATTTCCAACTAAGAACTGCAAATGCGATTTATTAAACGAACGTTTGAGCATTGCCGCATCTCCTTTAATCGCAGGGAACGATAATTGCTACATTATGCACCTCATTTAACTACAATTTCACTGGGTTTTCTCCGATTGAATGAAAGTGATTTGCGACGTTATGTAACTTTGATATGCACAAGCGATCAACGCCTTGTTAATGCATTCCTAGTCTATCTGCTGTCTGCCACTGGCTATTGCTATCAACGAAGATAAAATTTGACTGGATTTATATTTTCATCATCCATTCACCTCGGCATTACTAAAGGTAGTAGAAACGAAGTAAATAAACAATAGTCCATTCAACGCTCAAGGTAAACGAAGAGAAGGTACTCTGATGATAAATGATCAGAGAAGCTTTGGTAGTTCGATTATAAATAGAATCAAAATTTCAAATGCGCTATAAAACTTTACGATCATAGTGAGCAAGTAAAAGTTGTTCCATTTTTGTATCGTGCCATCGGCGCTGTGGAGTATAACAAGCCAACTACAATGCACCTTCCCAGAAATGGCTATTAAGACAAAACGTGCGCTGCGCCACGGTTAAATTGCAAACTTTATGGGTTTGCCCAGGTCACCCCGACGCCTGCGGCCAGTTCAAAGGGCTACCCTATACCCTGTCTGACTGGGGCACGGTATTATTTCTGCGCGTGCTGGAAAATATGCCTTAAAACAATAGAGTAACGGGCGAAGTCGGACACCAGCAGATCAGCTATTGTCACGCCCGCGAGGTACACAAAGTGGCCGCATGTCACGCCAGCGCCAAAGAGCAAAGGTCTCGAGCACTCAAAAAGGGAATAAGCATTACTTTCGTTTCGAAACGAACAATGGCGCGCGAAAGCAATGGGCTTTATGGGAGAAATCGCTTGAGAACTAGGAAGCGGGCGAATCGAACTATACTAATTTGATTTGCCTTTTGCAGAAAACTGAGAGCAACGTTTATGGGTTAGGCAACCATGTATGTAATGGCTTTCGATTCGATTCAATCTCACATGAGCGCGCAAAATGGATAATCCGTAACTGGAAATGCAAGCTTTACCTGTGATACCATAATTTCTGACTTGTAAAAAGGTAACCGTATAATATTTGCCGTGCAGCCCGTGCCCGACTTGTGCCACACATCAAAGATTCAATCCTCATCTTATAAGTTGAAATAGGGTCTAGTAGACTGGATATGTAGGTAGATAGAGATATGCGGGTAGTATAGGATCAGAGGGGTAGAGTAGTTCGAACATTACATTGGAACCTGATACGAGACGCAAGGGAAGTGAGTGACACTTTCTATGTTGAAGGAAATCATTTACATAACAGCCACCAGCAGTTATTAGCGTTTACCACCTTATCGGCCTCACCATTAAGTACAGAAGTATTTGTAGGCCAAAACCATTTTATTATTAGGAGCACTCTTTCTAATTAAAGCATCAACCTTGACGTTATTATCTTAACTATCCATCAAGTCTCGTTAGTAGCCGACCGAAAAACCTCCGATATTTACTTAATCCAAGAGATAATCTTAACTCTTTGAAGACGGTTTCTGAGACAAGTTATTCAGATTCTACGTCCGGTGAAGGTACACTGCTCGAAGTGACGACGATCGTAGGTTTATAATGATATAATAAGTATGATAATGAAGCAGATAGTGAGTAGTTCGTCCATCTCGTCTAAAAACCTTGACCGACGCATAGGTTTGCTAAGTATTACGCTACAGTGAGCTGAAGCATTCCTACGGCTGCTTTGATCGGCGAGGAATGTTGTTTCGCGGCTTCTATCAATTGAGTAATCCTGAAATGACATAATCCCTTATAAACGGTTTGGTTTCATTGAAACTGGTTCCAACCTTCCTGGTCACTAGCAGATGATTGTAATGAAAGATGTTAATGCGTCAAACAGGTTATTCTAAAATAAGAGGACCTGGTTGAAAATGAAAAAGATAAATCTTGAAACCACAACAAGGAGTATTATGTACTACGATGCCGGTACTGATAATACTGATGTAGGTTAGCAAAAAATATAATGGTCACATTGCTTCAGGATAGAATACATCGACGACTGCGGGTTTAAATTGATATTGGATGAATGTTTAAGCTGGTAAATGGACGACAATAATATTGTTTGTCTCGTGCTGAGAGAAACATATTGTAGAGTTGGGCTTGCAACCCCATACCAACTAGGTTTCGTGTGAATAAATGACGCAAATCAAAGTATTGGATATTTGGCCTTTTCCCTTGACATAATACTTCCTGCATTGCGTATTCACGATTCGTATTTTTGATAGCATTGACTTAGGATTATTTTTTCATGGCTGCAAGAGTATGCAGAACTGATAGTCATTTCATGCCTCCACGCGCTTCTAAGAAAACAGATTTATGTGAAGCATATACAACGAAGTGGTTCCATACATAGGGTCTCTTTTGAGGTGCCCTTAAACCAGATCAAAAGCACCGCGAACAGACAATTAACGGCGAGTTCCGCGAGTCCGCACGTCTTCATCCTGGGGGTAAAAAAGCTGCGCAGACGCATCTCGGCCGCGCTGACCGGGTCACGCCACGGAACCGATGTCGCTCGACTGTCAGATCACATGTCTGCGCTTAATTGGGATGTACGAGGGTTGTGGAAGATGGATTGTATGTTCTTTATTGCTTGGTAAGTGTGACATTTTACAAGATAATCTATCTTTATAGAAAAACGTCAACGTAGTTTTTCACATGATGTCAACTTTCTTACTACTACATAAATAATTGAAAATAAGTTAGATTGTGTTCGATGGTGCTGATACCAATTTGGTCATTACAGTTTATAGTTCCGCGTTCCGCCTCATACGTGCTTGGTGCATGACTCTATATTATGTTGTTTAGGTGCCATTCAATGTATGTCTGTCGACGTTACGTTAAGATTACATGCAAAAGTACTTGTAATACACGGATCCGGTATTAACCACTACCTCACACCGTCCATAAGACAGACATATCAAGTCGGCAATATTTTCTGACTGTCAAACGTATAAAGTTGAAGGTGAAGTAGCGGTGGTCTACTGGACGTGGTCGGATAGACATGTAGCTGTCAGCCGGCGCACCCGGGGCGTCATTGCGCCCGCGCATGCCCCCGGCCATTGTCTAAAACAATTACGTGTGCATACACTAACGCGCGCAAGGTGAGCATTTTGACGTTTCCTTATCACAATAAGGCGTTCTTGTGCTAACGAAGTGTCTTTGTTATAAAATATAACAAACGTTTGAGATACATTCTGACTCAAGCCATAATGTAATCAGACATTTTAATACCTGACCTATTAAACAGTTGCATGACGACGAGATACGAATATGGAATCCAAATAACTTCGCTAGAATCAAGTTATCCGTCGGACTGATAAAAATAACCTGTCCCTTCTAAGCCCAAAGTTATTTAGTTTTATTGCCTTTTCATAATATGAACGGTTACGAGTGAACGTAAGGTCAAAATTGACAGTTCATTTATTAGCATATCCGCAGGCAAATTGTGCCGCCTTAGCATTACCCGCCTTTATGCGACTGCGTGTAATTGACAGAGATTATGATCTGCACCGCAATAAAGTCCCTTTCGTCGTTTTATTGTCCGTTTGACATCTGACATATTACGTGGGCATAAATTATGACAACCGTAATTACTCTGACTGTATTGAATTTCTTTGTTATGTCCGTCGATTCAGGTGTCAGTCCTTGACCTGTCGCTTTTAAGCGGTTGCAATTAAATCGGTCGCCCACGCCTATGTCTTAACTATAGCAACTCTCGGGGACGCGTGGGAGCGGATCTCGCATGCATGGAAGTCTCAAGAGATTTAATATAAATTAATTTTCTCACGTCTCCGCAATCGCCAATTACAAGGCAGAGCACATCACAGAACAGCTCGGACAGGAGATAATCGCGGCCCAGCCCCACGTATTTTCTAAACTATTATTAGATAACAACCGACGTAGGAGCACTCTGTGTTTAAGCATAAATATCGCTGACCGGAGTAAATGCATAAGTAGATGAGGTGTTTTAAAAAAAGTAAGGTGTTAAGTCCGGGAAGTTGCACTTCGAGCGGAGCGGCTAGTATTTTGGTGATTAAAAGACATTTCATGTTTACTTTTGGGTCGGCCTCTTGCCACAAGGCGACACGACAAGAGTCTAGTGCGGCCGCAGCTGCTGATCAGTGGCACCTTCTCCAAGTTGGGTCCCCCGGGGTGCCACACCGACAGAAGCTGTTTCAATATCGAACGCTAATCTCCTTGACACCCATTTAAAATTTCCGACATCTACACGCGCCACCACGGCGCCTAACAATCGCGTGAGCCGAGTAAACAAACCGATCAACTTCCCTTCTTTCCGTTTCGCCGAACTTCACTTCTCGAGAACAAAACAAACGTAACCCAGCCTATTCTTGGATGCTGCAGTGGAGCTCCAAGTTTGGAAAAGTGCTAATTTTGTGGAAACACGCCGGGTCGAGTATCGCAACATGGACGTTGGCACATAGCGTCGGGCGTAGGTTCCCGCGGTCAGTGTTTCGTTGCACAACGGTTAAGGCGAGTCGCTCACGAGTTGTTTACAAAGGTAATTAAGCTGTCGGGTGGTGCCGCCCACCGAGAGGACGCGACGTTTCAATTAGTCGCGTTTGCGTCTAATCCAGACGTTGCACAATCGCGTTATCACGACCGGCGCACGCGCAACAAGCGCTGATAAGCAGCTCTTCTCATGAATGCGGCACAGATCTTGCGAAACCGTACTCGCGAACACAATGCAGAGTGCACATTAATCTTTTGATACGGATAGGGCTTGCCACAGCGCCTTTCTCAGCACGATGATCCGGCGTGTAACAATTGGAGCACGACTTCATCTGCCGGAAAATCTGCTGTAAAATTAATCCATTTAAGTACCTACCGTTTTAGGATGAGATTGCATTGTACGGTGTATTCGCAATCTCTCTAATGAAGGAGTTAACTGATATCGCACCGGTTGAAATTTCGAAGGAAACCATGTATGTATATTTGGCGAACGCATGTTCAGTTTGCGCAATGGGCCGCGGGTAGGCGTTAGTGTCGTGTCGCGAATCGTCGCTCTAGATGCGCGGAGACAAAGCGCATTGCGCAGCCCGGGCCGCGCGCCTTGCGCAAGCGCACCTCCAGTACAACTCTTGTATCTCGCGATCTACGAATCACGGAAAACTGTTCCGAGGCAAATAACATTCAACTCTGATAATTTAAACCCCGCATCACTGGAATCTTAAAGCAGTCACGTAGGTTTCGATATTAATTAAGTTCTACCCATTAAAAAAGCGATTGCATAAAAATACTGTGGGAGAAGATTATAATTATACAGAGATCGATTGACGATCGAGATATCGAATAGCCAGCCAGTCAGAACCCTTGATCGCCCACTGCCAGCGTCGGCGTATTCCAAATAATATGATACTGTATTGTGTTACAATTACGGTAACGCACACAGATTTATCTGACTTCGCAATAGCCAACCGTGTCGGTGTATATCGCCGAAATGGGGTCGCGTTAAATTGCTCCTGTTATCGCCTGTTCACAAATCGGTGCCAGTGGGCGATTGTCGGTTACTCGGTCCTGTCGCATCCACGTTGTCCGTCACTAAGGACGTCCGCAGTTCGAAAAACCGATGCAATACAATGGTGATCGGAAACCCTGACCGCGTGAGAACCGTCTCGCGACAAATATGCGACAATGCGCTTTTGTTGGGCGAGCCTCGCACTTCTGCTAACATCGGGCATAAAGCAATCTCGATACTAAAGACTTCTTTGAATCTCCTCTAAACAAAAAATAAACGGCACAGATCCGCGCCATTGTGTCTAGTACTCGGCCGGCAGACACGTTAAAAATAACACGTCTTTAGTTAATGTCGACGGGACGCAAGTGTATGCAAATTGTTGAGATGTGACTCACAGAAAAGTTAGCAATCTACTTAGCACCTTACGCGCTAAATACTTATCTGTTCTGTGTTCATTTACAAAGGTTACGGTATCTCTTACTAATTGGTAAAAAGTGTTAAAATGTTTTTTGAGCTCATTACTTGATGGTTTCCAAGGAAGCAGTTAAAGTAGCAATGAACGACTAATAAAGTTTGACCTATGAATGAGTAACAATAGGAAGGTAGCTGTGTGGAATTTGTCAACACGCTACTATTCTTCGTAGCTGAGGAATTTTGTTATCGATAGCTGAGAGACAATGTAAGCGATGCAACTGTATAAACAGAGTTTGTATTGTGAAGTAACTGACTTGTCTGGGGTGTTCCAAGGTACGCAATGAAGTTGGCAACAGAACGGGCATTTGCCTTGTCGTATTTGTCATTTCGATGAGAAGCACCTTGGCGTAAGTTCAAACTCAAATACAACGGTCATGGTGGTGCTACGGTCGATACCGCAGTTAGCGGGTCTGAGTGTTTGCTAAATCGCGACCGGACCGAAAACGTGCCCCGCCTCGCTGACTCACCAGGATCGACGGCTGGCAATGTTATCACCAACAAAACCCTTGAAAAGAATCCATTTCAAATTCGGAACATCGGACGGACAAACTAAACAACCGGCCCGCACACGTGTGCCCGATCCGATCAATAACTTATTGCGAATTAACTGTAGATTACAGTTATTGTCAGAGATCAATGAGCAATAAAATTTTAATAAGACCGGCCCATAATGCCATTACCAGCAACTAGTTCAATATATTTTATGGCTCTTGTCCGTTTCGAAAATAAAATGCTAATAGTCCTATCATATCATATGTGGCTTAAAGATGTTAAAATTTGCATTATTGTATCCGCAATCTCTACTTTAGCGACATAGTATTTTTAGTGCTTTTCATTTCAAGCTGTGCGTAGATATACTTAAAGGGGGAAGTAAGTAAACTCCAACGTTTGAGCACATCCATGTACAGGAAATGTCGCCTATAATACTGTAATGTGTTTAATGTCTATTGGTGGGACGCGGGACGATGCGCCCGCTTAGGACTCGCGATACTATCGCGAGGACGACCTATCTGAGAAATGGGTCTAGTTATTACTCTTGACATCTATAAAACGAGATTTATTGCTTGTGAAACTTGAACTTAGGAAGTCTGTGACGTAATATATTGGAGGATTTGTGCACATTATTTACACCAGACAATAATCTGCACGAAGAGTAGTTGTCGCTTAGAAAAGATAACTATTATTCGCAGTTTTTAGCTAAAATTTTCAAAAACTAGGTGCGCGTGGTTTATCTTTACTATACTTCAATGGAAATCGCGACATAAGTCTACGCAGCATTTAGTAAGAGATCAGAAGGTCAAGCGTACAAATACAAAACGCAGATATTCGGGTAGCAAAAACGCAAGAACAACACGATCTTGACATCTTAACACCGACCGTTCGGGATCTATCGATGTCAGTGGGCCGGCCGATACGTGATACTTATTTGCATTTTACGACACCTTGTTGCAAAAAAACACCAACTCTGGCAAGTGATTGTCAGGCTCTTTCAAAATTTTCACACTGTTTGAATATACCAAGTGCTTGGCGTACGTTTTTTGTTCGATCAATTGATACTATTTTTAGAGATGATGTTCTCATTTCAATTACTAACAATGGATCCCGAGTCTGAAAGACAATACAATAGACTGCCTAAATCTAATTCTATGACCGGCAAATATTGCCAACGGTTGGACTGTATCAGTAAGACAGCTCAAGTTTCTAGCGCTATCCATCAATTAAACTTACAAAGGCGGTACACATTAGGAGGCACTAAATATTAATCAGCCCATTTGCATCTGCCAAAACAAAACGTTCGAGAACAAACGGAGTACACGGAGTGCGCGGACGCACGTCCTATTGATGCCCACACAATCGACACTTGACATTGACACGCCTAATTACAAGGCATGCACAAATCAGAGTCGGGGACTACTTTGTGACGAGTTTACACTAGACGATACATGGATAATAATAACCATAGCCAGGAAGGAAGAAGACCAATGTGGATTTGTTGGTAAAGCTTCATGATTACATAGAATTGTTTGGTAAGGTCCCCAGACGAAAAAACTACATAGGGTTGTAGTTATTTAACCGTCTTTTCTAGTTGTAAAGTTAGTAAGATAACACCCTACAATAAACTTCGTGCAAGACTATAATCGTGTTGTGTAAACGCCTCCTTACTCCTCTCATTCAGATGTCAATCCAGCTAATGGGCCATCCAACCCGGTAACGAGATGTTGAACTCAGGGTTGTCGACGACATGGTTCTGCCATCATCACGGCGCGTTATGATCTCGAAATTCTCCGAGCAAATTGGACCGACGCGACCTTGTTATTGTATTCTAATGGTGAGCGAAATATTCCATTGTACCACTGTGAGTTGCGCACGCGCACCTTCTCACAATAACGCTGAGAACTTCGGAATCATGACTTGTTCGAAAGAACTCTACAATACAGTTGCTGTTGCATACAAATGAATTCAGGTATTCAACTCGCAGTGCACGAACTTAGTCTTTTATAATAATATGTGCAGCTGTCCTCTTGACAATCGGATCTCTCTTCTGTATGATTTTAGAATATTTGCTTCGTTAGCGTTGAAAAGGCGTCCATTTATTTGGCACATCATTGTTAGCGGGGATCCGTTAACTTTCAGCGTTTCAGTTTTGTTACAAGACTGAAGGGCTTATGATTGAATTAATATCCTTTTGTTTTCAGAGATGTCCCATTGTCTAATGCGACTCAGCAATACCGTTGTTTCAGTTAATCAATGTTTAGGTAGAAGAGTAAAACTTTTGACAGTTTCAATGTTGTCCAGCTATAAAAGCTTTTTTATATTGCACTTGCAATGTTGACCAGCCTATTGTTTCAATCAAATTAAACATACACACACATTAGCTAATGCAGCAACAAAACAACAGCAAAGCCATTCCTTGTATTCTGTGTTAATGGAAGATCATGGTCAGTGTTTAACAACTAGTTGCACGAGCCCATCGAGCCGAAACAAATCAATATGTTGCAAAATCATTAATGATACGTCTCACTCGGTGCAGTAATATCCTCGGAGGCGTTGCGATGCGCCGACGCCGGCAGGAGGATGCGGCTCATTACGGGCAATTAGAAGCTGATCCGCGGCAATAGTGCGCGGCCTGTACTTAGTGCGCACGCCAACGCGCAAGCGAAGGCACCGCGCGCGCAGCCAGCTACCGAGCTGAACAGATAACTGTATAATCACTGAATCGAGTCAGTGGTTAGTCAATGCCGAATTAACATCTCATTCTACATTATAAATTAAAAAGTTTATCTTTATCCATCAAGTCATGTTGAAAGTTGATGAAAAGTCGTTGATAAATTGTCTCGTAGATCCCTTCTAGTATAAAGGCAAAATCTATCTTGGGCATCATATCAAACGTCAGGGCAAAGAAACGATCGGTCGGTTGCCATAATTTTCTACTCACGTTTCGATGAAAAACATGTTTATTTGCAAGATTGATGTTGTCAACTTGTCGAACTGTCAATGCGTGGACGCAGCGGTGACATTACGTGACTGACGACCGGACGATGTACAGTTATTAATATAGATTTAAACTTCTTTTTGTCGACTATTAATCGTTAATGTCATCGTAAACAATGTTGTGCGATAAATAGGTAATCCCACAAACATCACTCATTTTCTGATATCTCGTGCTTGCGTATTACGATTAATTCAATTTAAAGATAAAGCATGGTTATTACTCCAAGGAAGTTTCTAGGTAATCTATTAAATTATGAGTTATACTTTACGATAGAGCGCGATCTCGTTTCATACCTTTTGAAATATTGCAATGTAGAGTTATCTCCGAACCAAAATTAATTCCTATTCATCAAGAGGCGGGCACTTAGCGGATTTAGGGCACCGTGCGCTTGCGCAGGGAGTGCGATAGCGCCTTTCACCTTAATGCAGTATTACCTGGGGTCACGTATACGTATACCACTGTTTGTCCTTATTATTACCCATTCATTTTAATTGATATGCAATCGCTAACTCATAATGTCAGTTCTCCACCACTGCGTAACAAGTTCGACTCTACACATTAATATATTTCAGCTCAAAAGTCTCGGAATCGATGTAAATCGTGTTGCTGCTCTTAAAAAATATATTAATAGGTGTAACACAATGCTCTTATATTATAATGAGCAGGGGTTTGGAATTTGCAAGTGCATTACAAAAATAGCAACACGCCGTCAGGACATGTAAAGCCATCAAGATAAAAAACCCTATTAAATCGGGCATCTTTCGCATTGCCGACTTTAAGAAAAGATGAGTATAATCCGACTACTAAAAGTTCAGCTGAAAAGCATCCGCTTAGGATTTATAATTTAAATGAACATTGATTATAGCTGCAGGATAACATAACATTTGAGAATGTTCTTTTCTTAGCTTGCTTGTTTTTTTTTTTTGTAAACTGGTACAGCACGACTTGGTGCAGCGCTTGTAACGTATTGAATTGAAACGCATGCGCGGATCAAAGAGTGCGCGCGCGCTGTGATCACGAGTGCCATTGCCGTAATAGAATAATTAATGGCCGCTGAGCTCCGAGGGTCACAGACAGCGCTCCCTCTCCGCACATATCTAGGCTCATGTGAGGGCAAATGTTAGTGGCGGTTCACAGAACTTCTTATACCCGCGGACTTCGTAAGTAATTCTATAAATAAAAAATATGCGTTCACAATAAAGTATTTTCATACATAACATGTTTATATGAAATCGGACTGCTGGCAAGACGCAGCTGTGATGTGAGGCAGTGTTGATATAAAGATTCCAAATATTCATTCAATAAACATGGAAATTTTTTAGCAGATTTTTTAAACTAGGTCATAAACAAAGTAATTTACATCTTATTCGCTGCAAATGAAAGAGATGCACGTTTTGCCCCAAAACCAAAACAATGTGGAGCTGGTGGAACCACCCAAAACCGTAAACATCTCGAGTTTCTAAAGGCTGTTCGTTCCACTTACGAAACCTGAAGGCTCTGTAGTTATTAGCCATTCAAATTGTTGGAAACAATGCCCCCAGTTAGGGGGTCGCGGTTAACAGACAACTCATGCAAATGTCCGACAGTCGGCAATAATCACCGGTTAGCGATCATTGTTCGAGGTGAAAATATCCAATGTTGCAACGATATGGCCAAAGGAAATCTCCAATTCCGAATAATCCTGAAGAAGTGCCAACCTCATTCTTGAATGGCATTGTCAAATGCAAACTTATGTGTAGCCATATTCAGGCTGCATCTAACGAGCAAGCTGCACGATTCACGCTATGGCCTGGTTAATTGGCGATACAAACTTACTTCGGTCAATTGGCGATATAACTTTTTGTGACCAAAACATGTCAATCCATCAGATCCATAATTGAGTGGCATTAGTAAAAAAAACTGATTGAAACAAGTTAAGAATGGATTCTGGAACAACTATTGGTGTATTAATCAGTACCATATTACTTACGTAAATGGCAAACGTCAGTCAATGGTCTTTAGAAGGTGCTCCCGATAAATGGTCCTACAATTTTAAGCTGTGTATGCGCAGCCCTGTCGGGTGGTCGATGTCTAATGTAATGCAAGCGCGCTCGCGGCGCTCCCGACTTGAAATATCACGGAATCTTGCAATAGCTCAGATGAATATATGTATTACTATTATAAATAGTTAAATATACGATGATTCGAAGCCTCTATCGCAATTATTTGCAAATGCCAAGAGTGGTTAACAAGATGTAGAGCCTGGTAATACATTGCACGTTCCACTTTGAAAATGATGTTTCATTAGCAGAAACATAAAACATCTAAACGCAAATATGGACGAGATCACTATCACGACCTCCAACGTGACATCCGTTGTTTTCAACAAAAACTAACATGATCGAGGTGGTACACCCACGAGGTAGCTACATGCGCGCTTGTTGCCAGAATTTATTGCGAACGAGCCCATACAAGGGAGGAGAAGATGTTGGCCCGTAAAAACATAATGGTGGACCTAAATGGAGGGCACTACTGGACGAATTTGGTAATTGTTTTCGAGAATTTTTGATTTTTCGACTTTTTTGCGCAGCATTAATAACTAAAAATTATACGAGTAAGTAAACAAAACAACGGTCAATATCATTCGTGGGATGGTAAAAATGCTAAAGATTATTATTGTTATTGTTTAGTTGGGTAATAAGATTTCACATAAGTGTAAATTGGAGTATAAAAGTCTAAACGTCCGTGGGTGCGATAGCGATCTACGGAAGCCACACTTACAGGAGCTACTCTCGCTTCCATTGTGAGAGCCCGGCGCCGGAACGGCGACTGTCCTATGAACTACAATGAGGCCGAATCGACTCGCACAATAGAAAATAAAATCAAGTACCCAGGGTTACACCAGGAAGCGTTCCGCTCTGCATTTCTATCTGTGTGGTAAAAGGAGAGAGTTGTTCGGAAGACAGTATCGCGTTACGAGTGTCCGTTTCGAATGTGAGTGACAACCGCGGATGTGTAGCTTGCTCGAATATTGTCGGAGAACTCTGACAAAATATTGGTCCGGCCGCGGGCGAGGTGCGGTCCGATACTGTGCGAGCCAAGACTTTTGTCGAAGGCTAATAACTTAGAGGAAACGCGGTAATCGCGGCGGCCTAGTTGCGCGCTGCCCTGCGGTGGACCGCTACTCCGACTCAATTTCGCGCCGGTTCGTTCGCGGGCCGTTTTTCAGCGTATAAGATGCTCATGCAAGATAACATTAGGGTACGTGGGCCTGCATAATGATAGTAATGCGAGCCCGATGCTTGCATATCGGGCGGTTCATCGGCTATCTGGCTAAACCGTTCTTAGACAGTGTTGCATTCTGTGGCTTGCAATCGCACCTTGACATTATGCGCAATTGGAATAATAAAAGTAATCGAGTTTTCGAGCCGGCATCTCTATTGTTCGGCAACCTGTACGCGGCGAGGGATGCGCGCGCGCACAATGGCGGTCCTCGTAAAAGATGGCAGGAACTAAATGGTTCCCGACGTCATTTGACCGATTGCTCGTAAAGTTGTTGCGGCTCGCTCGATAGCTTTGTCCCGTTTGCTCGGTCGGCTATTGAATGTCGGTGCATGATGGATGTTGCTATTGCCATACATTTAACTTTATTATGGCCTATGTCGTATTGTGAGAGGTTGAAATTATGAAAGTGAATTTAATGTTTCTAAACAATACGAATACAAATCAATGAACTTTAAAGGCTACAAAAGTAATAAAATCTAAGTGTGCTTTCTAGAAGAAACTCACTGCGGTTAGATTTGTTTACACGAATACTCATGCAAGTGTAGCCTGAAGGTGTTTTTTTAACTGAATGTATTAATCAGCTACTTGAAGCACAATGAAGTCTACTACTACAAAGAACAGTGGGTATGATAGTTGCGCGCATGGACTGACTGACTTCAGGCACGTGAGCAAACACGTTACATTGAGTGGAACACGTGGATCGATCTATTAATAACCATTGGAACAATTAGTCCTAATTGTGGATAGGAATGCGAAGCAGACAAGGGCACGCGAGATGCTCGAAACAGAAGAAACGATAAAGAGAGACACGCACTCCAACTACATCCTAAAATGCACTAAAACATCACAAATAGATGAAATAAAGATCTCATTATTCTTGTTTCTCTCTACATAGTAGTAACTCCGCTATAAAAGATAGCTCCTGACAATGTTTCCGGGAGATCAAAATAATTATGTAAGCGGAAATGTAATCTAATTATCATTAATTTCGTGGTTACTGCGCGTGCGACACTAAAATCGTGACGTCACGTGAACACTCCACTGCGAAGAAAATGGAGTGATTCATTCGTCAAATCGTGTCCGTGAGGTGCGCGGGCGCATATTGATGTGGGCACGAACACTCGCGGCCCTCGGTGAATGCCTAACGAGCACCATGCTTTACTGACACTCATAACGAGCAACATACTCACAGCCATCCACAACCAATGACGCACCTCCCACCTTCCAGAATGAAACAGCCTTACCTGCAAACAAACACATCAAAATTTAATTAAATACTATTGCACCACAACGAGATAGCATCGATTCAAACAGTAGAGTGGAAACAAATAAAACGAGATCGTTAAGACTAAATTGTAGTTACTTAACAGTAAACGTAACCCAATAATAAAACAATGTTCCGAGTAAATAGTGGTAGCAATTGCTTAATAAAATGAAGAACATGCTAACAATTACAGAGGACGCAACATTTGCGTAATGTCTTCCACATTCACAAGTACAGGCACCGATGGGGCCTGCAATAGTCTCATTAGTGTATGACATTTACATGTGTCTTTATAATTGAATTACAAACGAATCGAATCGGTAGCGCTCTAGCTCGTATATTGTGTAACAATTGAACGCAAAACCGTGGAATCGGTTCAAGGTGCTTTTTAATCTCGCATCGAATCTATCAATTTGTAATATTCAATCGTTTGCGCAACTAATACCGTACACGTTTTAAAGATTGTCACGATTCTTGGAGATAATGTTGAGGCTAATTGAAAACGTTCACTGCTGTAGCTAGTGTTCTTATTAGAGCCGTTGTAAAATAGACGAACAAATATCACGCGGACGATGAAGAAATTTAATTTTGCATCTGTAACTAAAGCCTGGGATTTAGTGTTCATATTACTATTTGCATGAAGCAATGTTGCAAACGATGTCTTTCCTAGTATCTTTAACTTGTTACGACTTGTTTTAAGTATACAAATGAGCAATGCGCTCTTTGAAATTCCTGTTGCGTTAATTCTTTTACGTTTTGTAATGTAGGTACGAACGATTTAGAATTATTTAGCTCTTTCCATGAAATGTTAAGTTGTTGCTTAGTAAGCATGAGAAATGAAACGATGCAAGTTGCTAACGAAGTCGTACTTGAATTGAAATATCAATTTCCAAGAGGACGGTTGGCAATGTTGGCATAAATGATGTGATGTCTGTTTATGCCATTCTTCACAACGCAGCGTCTAAGTCCTGGCTGTCGTTTAAAGCGATGGCGAGAGGTCTGCCGGGTCAACAGACATTAGATCCTTCAGGGTTGGATTTCACCGGTAAAATACCGACTCTTAATAAACTCTACACTCTCCATGTAGTAATAAATAGTATTATACTACTGACATAAACGACTCTCTTAAGGTCAACTCAAAGCGAAACAAACCAATGGAATTCGCAGCGGCAAAACAAGATTCATGAGTGAAATAATAAACAGAATGTGTCATCGCATCGTGGAAACTTGAGGATTACGTCAAACATCGTGACGGGGATGTCGTAAACCTCGTGAGACCAATGACAAAAGAAACGTATGTACGTACGTCGCCGCGGGCCATTATCCAAAACCGATACCGATCGGGACTAACATGTGTTGTCGCGGAGCCTCATGTGAACCGAACGCAACAAAAGCCCTTGCATAACACGGGAAAACATCCGATCACGACGCGACCGCCTCGACGCCATTATCCGCCCAGGTATAGCTTGTCGATAGTAAACATGCAATTAACTCCCATAATTTAGCAGCTCGCTGTAGGGAAAGCGTCGTGTCACAGCGAAGCGCACGCCGAGACGTTCCCGAGCACTAATGCGGCGTCGCAACGAGCTCATTAATTAAAAAATGTTTACTCATTAATCAGGCGCCTTGCCGCAATTCGATCACGATCGGCAGCTCCGATTTATTACGCTCCAGATAAGAGGTGGTTCGCGGTGAGCCGCACACGTAAGGATATATACAATTATTTATTTGGTCGCGGAGATTTCCATAACGAGACATTATTAGGAGCCCACGGTAGACGATACGCGAAGCACTAATAAATATGTCTGAAAGAGTAATGCGATACCGAAATGGCGAAATTGTCGATAATAATTTCGCTGAAGGTTGACCGCAGGGAACAATAAATAGTGATCATTTATCAGGTCGGTTACGCAAGGGATAATATTTTAAGGAGAAGTAATGAGTAATTGTGCAAGCCTGCGCGCACAGCAGCCGAGAGCTAGTGGCGCGGAGGCGCGCTATAATTTGCATAGTTAAAGTGCGCACGCGGTCCATTAGACGAGGTGTCGCCGGCATCGTTAACGACTTCATGGAAGGACGCAGCGGACGTTATCCCTTCATCTGATTATGAAAATACCAGATTCCAGCTAGCCGTCATTAGAGAAGATGCGAGAATTTTTATGAGTTCGATCACACGGAATCTGGAACTTCAATTAAAAACCGTTCGTTCAGAGAACTATGATAGTTGAAAGTTTTGAGGGCGGTGCTGCTGATTCATATTCCCGTAATAATGTTGTAAGCCCACGGCCCCCGCTGGCGGCGGGTGGTCGCGATAACGTGCCTGCGCCGGCGCATCTCAGCAGGCGCATTGTCGAGCACTGTTTACTATGATAAGATAATTAACTACTCCCCCCTCCTAAGTTATTGTTTGGACTATCACCTGCCTAAATTAGGCCAAATTAATTCAAACAATAAGCTACTTTGCATTTGGTGTTATCATCACAAAATACATTTATGGACCCATTGGTCCTCCTCACTCATGTTTATTTGTTATGTATGAATGAGCAACGAACAAAACAAAGACACGATGTTCATTCAAATTTTCCATTTCAATGCAGATGTGCATGATAAAAGTGAAAATCAACAGTTAGTATGAGTGTGTCGTCACATCCGCTGGTGGACTAGGCCGGCTCCACCAACTGGGACACTTCGCTTTCTAGGAAGAGCCTGGCGAAATGACGGACGAGGGCGCGCGGCCAGAATGCTAACAGCTATATTACCGCACCATTCATACAATAACATCCGTGATTATGACTAATCGTTGGCCGATGCTATCTCTAAAAGATTTGCAATTATGCGCCTTAACAAGGACATGAAACTGGGAACATAAAACGATCCCACTTTATTTAAAAGGACGCGTGAAGACCAATAACGCAGTGGCATACCTCGTCTGAAGTTATAAAGTGTATTGTGTCAAGGCAAACACTTTCAAACAACGTTTTGAGATATGATACAAATTGGCATATTCATATCGTTTCCGAACAAAGATCAAGGTACGAATAGTGAAAGGAGTTTTTATTGTGGGTTCTGTGACTGATATTGTTTTATTCGGAAGCACTGAAGCTCGGGGCTGGTGTAAACGACCTAAGTGCAGACAGCGCACATCGCGACATATTGTGCCACCTAATGTTATTCATCTCACATCACCGGCCGCGCACTGCGTGTGCCGTTACAAACAATGACCCCTATTCAATTACACGCCGATTCAATTGCTCAACTCGCTATCACGCACAAAATAATCGAAAAACTCATGAACAAACACTCCGATAGAGTCTAATTCTAACGGGATTGCTACATTACGTTCATAGTGAAGCCAGAGCGTGTTTTGTCATACGATTGCCCAACGCGACAGGTGGAGACGTCCTAATTGGCAAGTGGTATCGTAGGTTAGGGAGCGGTTGGATCGATTGTTCTGTTAAGGTCTTTAGCCGCCCACTTGCACCCGAACTAGGTCACTGCCAATTTGCGATTCGAGCATCATTGTAATCGCATTAAGATTCGAATCGGGCGCGACGAGGCAGGCGCCAGCGACCACAGCCGGGGTCAAACGTCAGCCCACGACATTGTTATCGCGAGTTGGCGAAGCTTCGACCCTCGACCGACACGTGTTCTCAAGTAAGTACTTTAATGCCCGGCTCCTATGTTTCACGGATCTTTATTGAACATCGATAACGTCGAATCGTCAACTTGCCAAAGAAATGGTTTATACTTTAATACGAGCCGGATCTGGCGATCCAAAATTACTTCAGTAATGTTTACGACTACATCCGGAGATTCTTTGCTGGTAAGTACATCCTTGGTAGTAGTAAACAAGTTGAAAATACCTAAGCGTCAATAAAACGATCAATAGATACTTGGTTAGGTACTTGTTTAGAATTTGCAGTTATTATGTTTCCAGCTTCAGAAGACATCGTCAAGTAAATAAATCGATGTATGAATAACTTCATCGCACAACATAAAAGATTATTACCCTTGTACATGGGAAGCGTAGTTGCGTCTGATATGATCATACCGTTGAAGAGATAGCGACGGCCATAAGATGAGAGATTACGCGTGATCGTACCATCATGCAGCGCTATATTTGAGCGGCCGCAGCTCGCAAGCGCAAGCATGCGATGGGAACACCAAACAGTTTAGAATAACAGTCATAAATATCGTCCCATGCACCGATATGAAGACCGTTTCCGTTTAGATAATCTTCAGTTAATATCTTTAGTTTTATGGTCGGCCATAGTTTAGGAAGTTATAAATATCGAGGTGTTTATTTCATCTTTAAAATATCGAGGTGTTCCTGGCCGAATAAGGGAATATGTCGTTACAAAAAACCTCAAGACCAGCTCGTGACGCCATACTAAGGAAAAAATTAACCCATTTCGCACAGTAATGTGACAGGTGGTGACGCAGGAGCTGCATCGTGATTTGCGCGCCTCATAGAGCAATGATATCGCCTCGAGCCAGTTGCATATTTAAGTTAAACGACATTAAAATAGCCCGGAACTGAGCCTTCAAGGATGTTCTGCAACAATATTTCACAAGGAATTCAAAAAATAATTCAGCTAACACCTTAATCTCCTAGAAATAAGAATCATAATCAGACTCGGTTTAAAAGCAATTTCGACGCACATAATGCGTGCGTTGAACTTAAAAGGTTGTGACAGGGGTATTACGGTAATTACCTTAATTTGTAAACACAAAAAACGACCGTCGGCTTGTCGTGTGTTAACTGAGTGAAAAATTAAATGACAACGGACAGCGAGCAAAAGCGCTTCCAACGTTTATTCGCTTAGGATGAGGATTACGGTGCAATTAACGTCGGAAACTACTCGTGAGAATATTATCAATTTTCTACAGGTTTTAAATTGCTCCGTGTATGAACAAAAACATCGCCATGTAAATTGGTTTTAGTAAAAAAGCGCATTTCTCGCAGAACAGCTCTGTGTTGCGAGTCCGGGCTGGGTTGGTTCAGCGGAGTCGAGCGAGGACATTAACACGCTATCTGCGCGAAAAAATCGCAGCTCGGATTCGGTTCACGTGAGGTGAGGGCGCGCTCCTAACGGCTGACTTTGCATATCATTTGCATGAATCTCCCGATGACGAACACGACTGGAATGTCTCGGGAAACTGTAGGACCGGTCGTTGACTGATCGCCCAAACAACGCTCCGCCCGCGACTAGACGTATATGGCCACATCTATTGTAGCGCAAAAAACAACAACGCAAACATTCGTGATTCACCGCGAAACCTTTTGCGGAAGGTCGCAGGTTACATCGCTCGACCAAGGATGCCAGCAAGGCGTAAATCAAAGCACTTAACGAGGAAATCGACCCGACAGCGAGTTACGATGAACTAGCCTTAATTAACAATCGCCTTAAACGACGACATTCGAATGTGACAGACGAAAGATTAATTCGCAAAAGCGTATTATGGACTATCGTTTAAATAAACGTTCTTATCAAAGGATCTAGTTTCGACATTTATGCAAAACTTGTGGCGCAATAATATCCTTGTAGTGATCGTTCTGCCTACGTAATGATGTAAACAAACAAGGTCCTCGGTTTGCGATATGGGCTGGCTGATGATTAGATAGGGAGTTTGTTGACGGTGAGAGATTTAGTGAGGGGGTTGTCCAAATAGGGCTAGCCTTACGTCTGGTCGCGGACGTCGGTTCCCTGTAATTGGAGCCGCGTCGCTGTCGACGACTCAAAAGGGTTGCGCGTGACCATCTCTCCAGATATCGGCGTATCGCCGTGATTTACGGGTAGCATAAGCATACACAGAACAGGTGTGCTGTACTTAATAATTGCGTCCCATGGCGCAGTGTAAACGATTGGCGCGTTTAGATAATGATCAGAGCTATTTGCGTGAGCGCAATACGCTCCTTATTGCTTCTTATCTACGTTCGAAGAGTCAACTTGATAAATAAGTGGACTTTGAACGAGTTTTCACCATTTGTGGCGAGCAAACTAGTGGTTTGTTTGTATGTGGTGTTATGCGGTTCTAGTCTTCTATCCACAAAATATGAGAGGAGTAGTAGTACACTACCATAAGTCATCTATCAGCATGCCTACTACTAAGTATTTCGTAGAAAGGATACCATACTTTTAAAATGTTTCGGATCCGAAAAACGATAATAGCATTGACGGATTTCGTTTTTCGTGGTAGGACTGCAGTTTGAAAACGACGATAAAAGCCTTTCTCTAAGACAATTTTCAAGACATCATTTATTTATTTGGACTTCGGTTTGATTCAATATAAGCTGTCACATCACATCTGACATATCGAGCGCCACCCGGTGGAAAGTCCCCGTAGGCCAGCGGCGGATGCCGGTGTTCCGGCAGCGTTGCTCGACCGTCTTGCATACCCAATGCACTTAATTAATGCCTTCATATCACCCTAATGAAGCTACGCTGCGCCCGCGCACCGCACACGACCAACTCTGCCGGGAATGTTTAGTCATTGCTAATTAACTTTGCGCAGACGTCGTAAAGTTTTATTCGCAACATAAAACAGATGCTTCGAGTAACAAGATTCTTTCCTATTGCTATGGAGAGTTTGAAGCAAAAAAGTTTATGGGCGTGTTACTAAGTAAAGTGATAGCCGCAAGCAGAAAATACGCGTTTGAATGTAATATTAGAGGAAAATGATCAAGCTGACCAAAATAGAGAACAAAAGGCATTTGTAACAAATACATATGAAACTACAACCACTTGGCAATAAACAAATACAGCACGATTAATCATCAAACGAAGTTGGGTTTTATAACAAACTGGCTTGAGTATTTTACAAAGTAGCTGGATAGCTTTAAACAAAAATTGCTTTCAGCAAGGTAATTGAAGAGTTTCGTAAGAATTTATAAAGGTGAATAAAGAAATCTTTTTTATGAGACGGCAACAGTCAGTGTACAACTAAAAACTATTAGTGGGGTATAATAAACTCCTGAACGGACGACTGGTAGGTACGCGTCGTGCAAATTGTTAACATTTAAATAGAAAAGCAATCTTGAAAATTGTTCGCATGGAATATATCGAGGGTCGACCACAATGAATACCTTTAAAGTAAGAAAGAAAATTGAGCAAGCTATAATACAATCGGTTGGACTGGTCTACGCTCGGGACCCTAACACGCATTTTAGTGTTATTGTAACCTCAAATGTGATTGGCAGCGTAAATATAAAATATGTTCTGCACAGAGAAAACCTTTTTACGATGCTGTTTGCTATGGTTTCCACTTCATCTTTTAGCTAGAACAAGAACAACGTCTTCTTCTATCGTCGATTTTTATTTGTATATTATTTTTTTAATCTTTTTCATTTATTGGGGCCTTGTTAATTTTTTCTACTACTTCTATGTATTACCTTCTATTTGTTAAAATATGTCTTGGGCAAGGCCTGTGTTCATCAGTGGAAGTCCTTTGGCTGTTAATGATGTCTTAGTACATAGTGTTAACATATTAGTTTTATTTCTTCAGTGTCCACTCCGCTCTAAACACTGCATGAATTTTTCTTTGTGCATATTTTTTTCGGAGTCAACAGCAGATCTTGATGAAATCTCATGCAATTTATCCACAGATCGCATTTGATTACTTGGAAGCCCTACGTGCCCGCCGAGTAATAGCTGTAAACGATTTCGTCGGTTCGTCGCTACTTGCTTACCAGTTTTGATTTCCAGATTAACAGAGCTACTTTTACCTTGTTCTTGGACAAGCGTAGAAGCTTTTTGTTTGTGTAATGCATAAATATTGTAAATGTTGTACTGCAGGTATGGCGTGATTTAATTCTAATCTTCAGAACCATCACGACTAAAATCTTTAAAAGTAAACAGCAAGTGTAGTTTCATAAAAATAATTTTGATTGCTTAATCCTGTTCCTATTCCAGCTTAGCTGCCAGCTGCTATTGAAAATTAATAGATATTCCAGCTGATCAGTCTGAATGAAAGCACTGTTCGTTACTAGTGTTTTTAGTTTTTTTTTTACCACTTTCACACAATACCTTTTCACCCAGTGGCCAAGGCACTGGTACCCTGTACATAAATATTAATGGCAGGCGTTGTTCTCACAATTGCCCTACGCCGTTCCAGTCCGGCGCGCCTGCACGGCCCTTGCGCAGTCTAATCGCTCCAGAAACTTCGCTCACCACTTCAAGCAGAACAGCCATCATTCAGGAGTCTTTAACTTTCCTTCTGTCGAAAGCAAACAAGAGATTTAACTCTGTAATAATCAGCCCCTTAAAACTCTAGCGATCTAGCGAGTCGACATGGCTAGAGCCGAAAATACGGGAAAAGACTTTAGAAGAGGCTCAGAGTTGAATGGAAACAATAGAGTGTACCACATTTCTGCGTGTTTGTACCATCAGATCTTATCTAAGATTCTAAGCCTCACGAAAAATGTGGCTACCATTAACGCGACCACCTAGATATCGTGTTCGATTTTCCAAACAATGTTACTTTAATCTACATAATTATCAACGTAAAACCCACTTTTAGTGGTGTCACAAACAGTTAAATGACAATTTAGATAAAGAAACTACTATTTACATAAATTATGTACCGTATTAGTTATTTTAACATTAAACTTGCGCTTTATACGCAAGTTCAATGACACTTTATCCGATATGTGGGTCCGCGGTATGGTATAAATAGCTGGCTATACCTTTATTTGTGCCTTTTAGGTTCCTTAATATTGAATCTCGATGGAGAAAGCATTGGTGAAAGAAAACGGAAAGTGGTCAGGTGCACATCCTCTCGACCCTTCCAGAGAGGAATGCTACTATTATTAGAGGGGCCGGCGCCTGCGCACGCCGAGCCCGCATAGGGTGTGCAATGTTGTATGAAAATTTCACTATTGATCGATTGATTAAATATGAGAGTAATATAGATCAGAATATCTTAAATATTTAAATCCGGTAAGAGTTCTTTGGTATTTGATTCACCTATTTCTTTTAATTTTTAGACTTGCATGTACAGACCCAGATACAAGCTCGCAATATTCTTTTATTTAATGGAGTAAGCATTCACGGCTAAAAAGGCAATCTTATAAATGGTAACTGCTTTAAAGGTTCGAAGAACCCCCATCAAGAAAGTTTTATAGCGCGGAAAGTTATGTATATTAACGTTTGCTGTATGCTTAGTAAATCTTTATCTAACTAAAGTGGTCAGGTGTTACGTGTCACTCCCATCAGACTGGAATGCGACTATAATTAGAGCCTGGCGTATGCACAGGTGCGCTGAATCGAATTTTATATACCAACGAGTAAGGGTTGTCGACAGTCTCAAAGAAGACATAAGAATTTGTTTCAGTAGAGACACAGAATTTATAATAGTACTTACTACATAGTAGAGTTCTAGAATGGAGACCCAGCATAGTACGTCCATCGGTTAGCTAGGAATATCGCAGGATCACACTGGATACAGTCTGCTTGCAAAAGGTCGCTGTTAAACAATTATGGGGGAGTTCTATGTTCAGCAAATGGTGATGATGGGGATTTAACTACTGCCTACTGCATCCAACCAAAAAGTAAGACCACTAGTAGACTTACTATTGGTTAGACAACATTCTTACTAATGCATTTTATACACCCTATATCCTGTTAGCGTTATCAGCGGGTGCTGCGGGCATCTCGGGCCGGCCGCGCGGCGCCATTGTTAGCGAGCCCGCCAGCGCCATGCTAATGCTGCGCGCGCGCATACAACGCTTAGCACAGGTCAAGTGTCCCAAGCTTTGCTAATAGTAAACAGGTATGTTAACAACTGGGACACCGCTTGTTTACAGGGCTTCCAGATACATTCACATTGTGTTGTCTCAATTCATTTATTTATGATATAGTTTATTTTTTTTCTGACATTGTTTCCGCGCAGACTATATTATAATTGTTACTTTTTAGGGTTCCGTAGCCGAATGGCAAAAAACGGAACCCTTATAGTTTCGTCAAGTCTGTCTGTCTGTCTGTCTGTCTGTCTGTCCGTCCGTATGTCACAGCCACTTTATTCTGAAACTATAAGCGTCACATAGCTGAAACTTGGTAGGTAGGTGTATTTTGATCACCGCTTTCCGATTCAGATACAAAAAGTAAGAAAAAATAATATTAAAGGGGGGGCTCCCATACATGAAACTAAAACGTAAAAATTTTTTTTTACTCAAACCTACGCGTGTGGGGTGTCTATGGATAGGTCTTTTAAAATGATGTTGAGGTTTCTAAAACCATTTTTTCTAAAAGTGTAAGGTTTGAGATATAGACGCTTCCAAAGTGGTAAAATGGGCGTCCCCCCCCATCTAACTTTTGAACTAAGAAAGTGAAAATTTTGAAAAAAATATATGATGTAGATCTCAACAAAAACTTGCAACGAAAATTGGTTTGAAGGAGATCGAACCAGTAGTTTTTGAGATATTGCACATTTTTATCAACCGCAAATATAACTTTGTCTTTCATACAAACACTATGAAAAACAAAGTTATTTTTGCGGTCGCAATATATTGTGATGTTTTCGTTAAGTGAAAGTAAGTGGACCCTGAATTCAGTTAAGGGTGGCACGGAACCCTCAGTGCGCGGGTCCGACACGCACTTAACCGGTTTTTATTTATAGCGCGTTTTCATACTAGAGAACAGTTACGGTGAAAACTTAAGAGTGATATTTTAGTATCTCCTAATCTCCTATTCCTTCCTACTTGGACAAATAGTAAAATATCGTTGAATGTCCCATTTTCGTTTTGTTGTCCCTTTTCTTGTGAAATAGCTCTAGCCTGCGCCAAACAGCCCGGAACGAGTTCTAGTGTTGCACGAACAATAGGATCCACTTAATATGCAATAGGCTGTATTCTCTTAGGTTTTTACAGCGCTGAATAGTCGAAGTAAAAGATATTTCATTTCCAATGCAATTTAAAAACACACACGAATAGTTATTTGACCAAGAAATGATTACAACAATGACAGTTGCAAGCTCAATCCGCCACAATTCGATATCAGCGACCACAAACACCCATAATTCATTAGAAACAAGCAAGCAGCACTCCTGCGCAGCTAACATCTATCAATAGTGAATCGGCCCGTTTGGTGGATAGATAAATTGTGCGCTCCTTTGTCTTGGCCGGGCGCTTGATCGTTTATCTTTGTTATCAACCACTTCGTTAATCTGACAGGCACATGTATTTAGCTCCAGTCGCAACAGTATAACAACTGCGGTTCCCGTGAGAAGCTCGTGGGTTGTAGCCAGGGTTTGAACAAGACAGTTCAAAGATTTACATTAATTAATGGCTTTTAATGCTGAGATGGGGATTAGGAACAGATTTGATCAATAGGAAGTACTGTTCTACAGTTTGGTTGCCAGAACTTTCCTGGCCATAAAAAAAAGTAAAGTTAGCCTGTAAGCATCCCACTGCTGGGCAAAGGCCTTACCTCAAATATGAGGTAGTATGAGCCATACTCCACCACGCGGGCTCAGTGCGGATTGGCGGAGGGGTGTGTGCAAGGCAAGCGACCAACCTTGCTGTCAGATTTTATCGAGCCGCCCATAAACAACAAAACATATTTCTGGAAGAATGTTGATAAGCATTCCTTCCTTGGTCCCCAAAATCGAAAATGCACTTGCAAGCGCTTTCTGAACCGCGGATTAACATTCCAAGAACTATCAAAACCCGTCGATAGCTCAGCTCAATCTAAACAAACTAGTCGGAGCAATTACTGGAATGCAATTAACGTGCATTCCTGGTAGATTAAAGGGTTTCGTTGCGGGAACCAGGGAGCGGATTAGGCAAGCCAGCCATTTCCAGGTACTAATAATAGGCGAATTCTGAGAAGCCAGCCGTAAGTTCACACCTCGAATATCGCATTACTCCGCGGTAGTTAGCGGGGCATAAACACGGCGACATTACTATTAAAGCTGGCTGCACACTCGCACGTGAAATATTGCGACTTGTCTACGGCAAATGGAGCAATTCATTTACTCTTTCATCAACCAGAGAAACATAACATGAAATGCTTTACATATTTCTAAGTGAAACTTGTTACAGAAATTTCTGATGTAGTATAACGCCATTTGTATAAGTGAACGACTGTTTTAGCTGGCGGTAAATGTGTTAATATACATTACTGTCTTCGGTTAATTAGTTATCTCTGATTTAACACATCGTAAAACATCAGCTTTGGGATGTGATAGTAGAGCTGTAACTAGGAAGAGAAAACAGGTCGAAATACGAAACAAGGCGCTGACATGACGTATTCCATGTGTGGTGTCTTTAGCTTGTCTTAACTTAGGTGTGAGGGAATAAATCTGGCGAATGGCCCGTTAAAGGGCAATTGAGCGTCCCAAAATGTCGGGCGAAGCCAATTTGTCGCCAACTGCCGCGGGACTAACGAGGATAACGGTCGCACGCCTGTGGGCCCTCAATTACGACTATGAGCCATGAAGCACAATATGACAACGATATAAATAGATAGTAACTCATTACTGCACATCACTCAGTTACAAATTATTTTAAAGGAAATGTACGATATATCGAGAAAACTGGATGACGAAGATTGCGGATTGTAAAAGATTTGAATATTGACTTAATCATTTAAATGCCGAATTTCGGTAAGAGATGCTGATACTAATAAAAAGTAATTAATTAGGTTAACATCTCCTGCTCCTGCTGTGCGTATGTTAAAACTATGTAACCGTGCACTCATAAAGCCCAGTATAAAAAAAGCCTTTGAGGCCAACTTAATGAACCAATCATCATTACGGGACATTAACGCCTGATTTATAAATGCTGATAGCATCTTCTCAAGTTACGAAACTATCAGTCTCTTTTCGTAAGTGGATACCAACAATACCGAGCAGGGCAACAAAGCGCTATGATTTTTAATTACCCGATTGTCAGCAGCTTGTTTTGCGCGAGGACAGCGAACGGTTCCAGTTATGCCATCGTTACACCCCATCCTTGTGTAACCAGAAATCACCTTCACGCCTCTAGTACAGAGCTACTTCTTTTTGGGGCGTGAACAATATCGTTAATCACAATGAACAACTTGTTGCATAGCAATGCCAATACAGTAGAGTTGATTGATCAGGTTCTTCCAGATTCAACTGCCGGAACTCTCCTGAAATCTGTTTCGCAGTGAGACGTAACATACACCTGTTATTAAACACGATTATTACGAAGACAATCTAATGCGCAGTTGTTTAACTAACGTAATAACCGCTCAAAGTCATGTTTATTAAACAGTCAGTTAAAAAAACAGTGGGTATTTATGATAGTGTGAAAAATACAAGGCGAGGTTAAGTACCAAACATAAAGTATAGATTTTACTACGTGAATGACGATTTTCACACGATATTTAATAGAATAGAACAATGAGAATTGCTGAAACTTGTTCGAGTTCAAGATTTACAAGTATAATAACACAACTTATAATTTTTAAAGGTTGGGTTCTTTAGTTCTGCAGCAGCGATTACTGGTGGGTATAAGTCTGGGTATACATGGTGCGAAAACAAAAAGGATTGCGTACGAGTACCCCCATTAAATAGTAGTGCCCGTTACTTACAGGTTTTTTGCGGTAATAAAAGTCGCATTACCGCCAATTTACAGGCATGCAGATGACATGATTAAGTCATTACGTGGCTAGCTGATAGCTCGTGTGTCGTATTAACCATGGGTTGTTATCTTTTTGGCCCATCGCAATTAGGGTCAAACCGCCGGTCGCATAGTTAAACATCGTTGCGTTAAAAAACCCTTGAGGTGATCACGAAATATATGTACAAGAATGGTGATTTGTGTCGCACACTTGGAGGATATTAATTAACCCCAAATCGCGATCAACATGACTTGAACATAAAATACCTAAGTAGACTCCAGGTGTGTGCTGGCAGAAGTCGTTCAGGTGAAATTAGCATTTCTCTGGACAATACTTTATACATTTTACTATCATGTTAGCTAAGTATAGATCTGCTAAGTAAAAATGCTTATTCTCCAATATAAAATGTATTGCACAAATATCAGTTTAGTTACTTCTTAGGTACAAAGAGCACCTGTCCTGTTACCAATAAGGCACTCAAGGATAAATTCTAAGCTAAACGAAACAAACATCGTTGAATATTCCGTTAAAATTACCGTCAGTTCGAGGCAACTCAAATGCATTATGTAAGTGACCTTCAATACGAAGTGCATTCACTTAATATTCGATCTGCATAAATTATTGGCATGAGATTAGACGCCTGCAATTAATCGATTCTGCTATCTATCATAATTATTAAGGCAGAGAACACATTTCGACAAGTATGGATACTGCGAAAATTTTGAAGGGAGCGAAATGAGGATTTAAACATGAGAGATGAGGATCTAACAGATAGAATGATCACAACACAATACATGTACGCAAAGAAATGACTTCAATTTTAAGGAAGGAAAAAGGGTCTAGAATTCTAGATATAAGCAGAAAGGAATTACACAAGAATATAAATAAAAACTCATTGGGACCAGTTATCCCCTACGGGTTTTACACAAAATCTGGATTAAAGTTTCAGTTAAAAAGACAAGATTACTACGATAACTTCTAATTTAGGAGGTAGAAGAAATCAAATGAAATCTTTACTCAATGCATCATAACGCCGGTCGGTGATCTAGCTCTAGACTGGTACGAGTATTTAAGCGCCAGTCCATTCGTCAGTGTGCCCCCGGCTTGGCAAAATCGTGGTGAACGGCTCAGTCTCCGAGGCATGCAAATGCATAAAACGTGTCAGGGCAACCCGACGACAAATGCCTCATTCCACGACGCTCGTTATAAACATTCGAACCGAAATTATACGTTGCAGTAGGGCTGCCCATCGAAACTGCAGTGAACTGACCACTCTGTTGACCAATGGACATCATGCATATGCATTATCTTGGCATATGCCACTACAACTGTATTTGGAGCTTCAGAATTGGAATTACGTCCTGTCTGGTAACATTAATGAAGATGCAGTGTTGTAAGAATAATTAATATTCTTAATCCTTGAAGCGTTGATACGAATTCTGAATAAATAAACAGAGAATGTTGTAAATACCCTTTGGTAGCATAATTCTTGGTGCAAGAGTTTCAAATCTTCTCAACCCTATTCGCTAACGATCACAAACGGAGAAAATTACAATTTGAAAACACTTTCCACGTCAAGCAATGTTTATAAAAACGTACACTATGCGTACGAATAAATGAGTCACGCGGACAATGGTATTCGCGTGTCGTTGAACTGAACTTTCCAAGTGTAACATTTGAAAGGGTTTATAGGGTTCAGGGGTTCCCAAAGTGTTATAGATATAATGACGCCCTATTAGGAGATTGTGACTATAAATAAAAATAAATATATTGGAATAAATTGCTTATTGTAATTATTTGAAGTCATGCTTTTAATGAGATTGTGTCTCTTTTCACGGAACTCCATTCGGAGCTTACACATAGTTTACTTATTTATACCACAGAGCCATAGATGAATACTTGTAGCTTATACCTACTTTCAAAAATATCAAATTTATCATTCTCAGTGAATAATAAAAGATGAGATAACACCGAACCTTCGAGCCGAGAACTCAGAAAGTTTGGGCGACATAGGATTAGTTGTTATTTTCCGCGACACTGTTCACCTCGACCCCCGTTTCCCATCTACGTGAACCTAAGCTGGCGCTTGCGCAACCTTGCCGACGACTTTTTCGCGTCTAGGTTTAGTTAGATTTTTGCCGATCTAGTCCAAGCTAGATTGCTGGAAAATAACTTACACATGATGTAACGTAATATGCCAGATATAATCATCGCGGTCTAGTCTCGTGACCATAAACGTGGTAATTATTTCAAATAGTCTGCATTTCAATGTAACTATATTCGTCTTGAGGACTTAAAATAGAACGTTACAAAAAAGTATTTGATCAAATGTTATTGAATTGGAACAATGCCGCAGACGGAACGGAGAATGTAAACAGAAAACTTGTAACCATAGAAGCGTTTCTATTAGTAGCTGCACAATTAATCATTTTTCTTATTGCATCCTGCATGAATTATTATGAAACATTTTGGCTACCATGTCGTGACTTGTTGTTATTGTACTTGGCATGAATCTAAAAATAAGAAAGAAACAAATACACTTGTAAGAAATATCTTTGGAGACTAGAAAATAAGGTTTTCCTAGTCTTCAAAGATATTTCTCAAAGCCCCCTCCGATTGCGGCCACGTAACTAATCTAGATCCGGTAAATCGACTATCTAGTTAGTTAACTCGAAGTTGTCTGGTAAATCACTCGCAGTACATACATTTAGACACGCATAAATAGAGTTATGTGAAACAGCCTCTCAGATGTAGAGCTTCATCGAATAATCATAAATCGATATAAATAAACACGGATCGAATTTATTTGCGACATAACGACACTTTAAAAGAGAAAAGGACCAATGAATTCTTCGGTTACGAAATATTTTGACACGAAATAGCCGCGATTATTTGGAGGAACATTAATAATATCAGATGTGACTGTGAGCACTAATTTAAAATTCAAAGGCAATTTAAAAACAAAACATCTGTATCGGCGCGACGTAAACGGCCGGCCTAGGAGCCCAGCGATCGGCGCAGGCAGTGAAAGTGGTCGCGCCCAGCGATGCGCAAGCGCAATATTCTAATCTGAGCTTCCGATAAAAGCATCGAGATTAATTTACGGCCACTTTGAACGTCATTAGCAATCATAATATAACTAAAACAATAATCCGAACGTGATCGAACAGGTTCATGGCGTGAGAACATGCAGTCATGCAACTGCAGTCGCGATGAGGCACCGACCGATCTTGATGGTATCGAACGCATCGATGATGAGATCTTTTAATCATATCTAATAGTTTACAAGAGAGGGGAGGTAGTTTATAAATTAATCATCAGAGTGGGATTGTTTTCTATTACGACTTCCTCCAAAAATCCAGCCAAACAATTTTCACACGATAACTATTTCGTAGCGGAAAAAAACAATTATTTAATCGCGCATGTTCACAGTCGATTACGCTATCGATCAAGTGTGCACGGCTATTACATCCCAAAACAAAACTTGACATTCACCTTTCTTCGTCGCTGGCGTCCGGTTGGCACCGCGAAAGCTGGGCCCGGCAGATTCGAGGCGGCTCCAGCAGCGCGCGCGCAGGTTCAAGATCGCGACTTTCAACTAAGAAAACGCCGATAGAATCTTTCGTAACCGCTGACTTCTGACCCGTATCGAATACATCTCTATGGTAATGACAAACATGTCGAAAGTTTGCTAAATGACCGATTCTAATAATCAATTATCAGCCGGTGTATTACCTTTAGAACTGGTTGTTAGAGGCGTCGTCATTTATCGAGCTTCAAGAATAGATTGGATGCGGTCGGTGTTTTGCTTTAAAGATGAATTACTAATTAATGAAATGCTAGGCGCAGCGGAATATTATAAAATTTAATTATGTATAATTTTAATGCACATGTGAAGTTTGAAAGCAGGCGCGAAGTGATGGTTTTAAATGGGGGGAAAGGTTTTGTATTGAACGTGAACATATGTTTGTGGCAGTCGCACAATGTGTGCTCTAGGCAGCTCCTGATCTCATAAATCTTGGTGCAAGTAGGCAGGTGGGTCGGCGCCGGCGCAGGCATACCGGCACCCACCCACTTGTCGAGCTGAATCTGTTATGAGTTTAGAATTAAGCAGCCAGTGTTCCGTTTGATAAATTGAGTAGACACAACTCCAGAATCTTGTTATTTGCTTCAAACACTTTCCAAACAATTTAAAGTAATTTTATCGATGATTGTATGTCGTTACGTAAACGTTCTTATTGAGAGATGTGACTCTAGATATAAATCTTGTTTTAGTTTAGAAACTTTTAATGGCAATAGTTGTACATGCGTTCTTCGATTAGTAGTAAACGATTACATAAAACATTTTACATCTAACTACCGAGTTTCCAATTGATTGTTTTATGTGGACCGTTATCGACAACGACCACTGTTAATTGCATCGATAAGATTGTGTTCAATCGTTAAATTTTATCGAAAATTGTTCAATAGCACAACGAGTTCGCCTCTATCTACGCATATTATGCCTTGTTGAGAAAATCATGCGCAGTATTTTAAAGTAATCAAAATTAAAAAAATAAGTATGTTTTCCTAAGGATCATGATGGATTAAGCACGGGTCAAATATCATACTAATTAGCTCTCGTTCAAAATAGGGCTGGGCCGCAGTAAATTACTTTGCCCTGAAGGTAGTAAATATGAAAATCTTGACAACCATTAATCTAGTATTATATTATTCTTGGTTTAAAATGGAGAAGCTATTAAGAAAACTAATACATGCATATAAATAGTCTTTGAGAGCTAATCGAAAAAAAATATACCCAATAGAAACTATGAAGATACCGTTTTTTTTAGAAAAATAACTAAAGGTGCAGCAGTCTTTTAGCAAATCCGCGACACGCGCGACTCCTTGTATGACATACCAGTGTCACTTCAATATAAGGTCACGCACAATTTGATATGGCTAACACATTGCCGAAGGCCAAAACAACGTTGACGGTCTTCCGGTATTATAATGACGTAAGATTTTTACAAAATTGATGATTTCAAAACAATTAGAAGGACCCTAACGTATTGTTATGATGTTATGCAACGAATGATGATCACACGGATGATAATAAGGTAAGGTGTTACGTATAGCAAAGATGGTTAAAATGGTAAACATGAAAGACTATATAATTTTTCAATCGTTTGAATCCGACTTTACACGCAAGGCAGTTGAGATTGTTCGCTCTCCCGAGCCCAGTCACCCTAGTTGACATCGTTTCAACGTAACCTAGTTATCGCTAACAATCGAGTTCTCGTCACCAGTCGATTGTTTTTGTCTCTACCCATCACGCGAGGCAGCCTGCTCGCTTTTTGCTCCCAACATGACATTGTTGGAAGCTAATTTATAGGATTATTCAAAGGCAGTACGCGTTACATTTACTACACTATTTCTTTGTGCACTGCATTCCAGACAACTTGTTTGTAGAATGGAACCGATAATGATGTGTTGGAAATTGCTTTCTAATTTCAACCCTTTAAAGTTTAAAAGGATTAAACGATTAATCGTATCCGATCGCTTCAACGCCGATTTATTTCGATTATTGACGATTCGCTGGGCGTTAAACAGCACATTAATACAGACATTATACACTGTACTTTTAATTAGTGAAAGGGTCGTGCAGAACAGCGACCCATATTAACAGCGTTTAATTAAGAAGTTCATTTATCACATGAGTGCTGTCCATTAATTTCTTAAGTCAAGGGCTAATCGAATATATCGTTAGTGAAACGGTAGCCAGATTGAAGAATTGCCAGGTGTGATGATATGAGCCCTGAACTGCTGCTGGGTTAAATATCTAAGCTGGTGCAAGCAGTAGTATCACTACCAAGAAACATAATTTGAAACACGGTAAAGGTTACGCTTTGAGCACATGGAATTAGGTAAATTACACTCATGCTATTAATAAATAATGATGCCATAATTTTTCCTTGATGTATTCATGTTCGTGTTGATTGATTAGTCTTCGCGTGAATACATCATTGCATTGAACTTACGTATGCTGTCATCGTCTTTGCGGAAGCAGTTGATCAATAATTACCTGAAATAAGAATAACAACATTAACATTATATTGCAGAGATCCATTCAAGCGGCACAAATTGTAAATTTAAATTGATTCAACGTATTAGAACAATAGCGATTGACAAGAGGGTCGTTATGAAGGCAAAAAAGGTTCACGTTTTGGCTCGGAGGCATCCGTCCGACACGATATAATGTCCAAAATGCCGTCCGGAATAAATGTATCCGGTAACTCCGGTGTGCAAATCGCAAAGGACCGGATTCTTGAGTTTGTAAATTCTTTTGCACAAAGGAGTCACACCTTTACTTTTGGGACAACTTCGATTTCTCGGTAATGATCGCTATAAAGGAAAATATTTATCTAATTACACAAACGAGATATCTCATTTCGAGAGCACATTAGACAGTGAAAGTTATTTAAAACGGAGGCAAACGAACGGACCACGTATTAGGTAGTGGACAGGTGCTAAATGGAAATGCTCTGGCTGTGATTAATGATACAGAGAAGGCTCAAGTGTTGAATATATTATGTTAAAGCTTATTTTCATGCTTCAAATCCAGGTCTCCTCCAACTACTAACTAAATGGTTTAGTTTCTAAAGTTTTTCAGTTAATTCTGTGAATAATGCTCGCTATTGAAGAAACTTATTTAGGGAAGTGCCTTTTAATGATTGAATCGGTATATCGGATGATATGACTGAAAGACAATAAAGGAATATTTAATCGAGAAATAGCTCAATAGCAATTGCGTCGGCCATCGGAACAATTGTTGAGTTGACCCCGAAGCCAATCACGACTAATCATACGAATTAACCATTGATGGGGCAGATGGACAGCATACCACTTAGTTACCACAACACAAGTGGGCCAATCATCTCTAGGGTTCATTGATCATTCCGGATCTTGATACAATAACAAACATAAGGAGCGCAAAACGATTTGCATTTATCGTAGTTCACAATTCGATAAATATTTCTAAAGCAAAGGCAAACAGGACACTAAATACAGCGTAAGGCAACCTATTTCTACTGTTGCAATGTTTAATTAAATCGCTGCGATAACAATACACAATCAATATTGTTCAGTTGTCAACGAAGGGCCAAACGTTTCGCAACCATTGTCGATTCGATCCAGATTCGGTAGAGTACAATATAGATAGGCGATTGCACAACTTTGAGACTTTAGGTCGTCGGTCAAGGACACGTCTGGTAAGATCGATCGATTTGAATTCGAGGTTCTGTCACACTTCTCTATTAATGACTATTGATTTAATAGGACCATTGTGTCACAATTCTCCACGAAGTTCAGGGCCGGGTTAAATAATTCAGTTCCCGATACGGTCCATTGTTGATTTCATAAGCATTTCGATATGACTTGCGGTCTCATAGAAATATTCATCATAATAATTGTTGACAGCCGTGGCGTCGGAGCGGAGTGCGAATGATTGATTAGACGCATTGAAGAAAAGGGAACAAGTGTTGCACCTTTATTAAAATAGTAGAGCAGAAGTCGGGACGCATTTTCTACCTTTTCATTTGCTTCCACTACTCGGATGGACGATTTATCAGACGTCAAAGCATTATTAGAAACACATTTCAACTTTGTGCATGACGAACACCTTCCAAGAAAGAATGATAATAAAACTAACATTTCTGCACTTTCCTCATCTAATTACGACTTTACTACGAGTATAACAAAACGAAACATAGTTTCGTATATAAATGGATCGGTGTCTTATCGATTCAATTAATCTGAGATTGTGACCACAGTATTTCGCCACCCCGTATCAGATTAATTGGGACATAGACTTCAATTATGAGTTACGGAGACAATATTGTTAGTTAATTATAGACAAATGGTTTCTTGAACAAGGGTGTTAACTGTTCGCTATTCGTGTCATGTTCAGTGACCTTGGTGGGTTTGTTATCTCGATTGGTTTCGGTTGCACAATGGCCGATTATGATTATGATCGGGCGACTAAGTCGTGCGCGGGAGCCGCTGGTCGTGACCATCACGTCACCGGCCGCGTGACCCCTGCGCCCTTGCCCACACTTACGACGCGTCACTTTGGTGATGTCCATTCAACTTACAAATCAAGGGACGGCTTTGAAAGTTGACGTGTGTGTGACGTTTTAATTGTGTTCTCGAAATATGTCAATGTCAAAGGCATTAGTGTGCCGTTTATAATTAGTCAACAATTGCGTAATGTACTTAATTCGTTATTTATTTCGTGTAAAGCTGACCAATGCTCGTTAAATGTTCCATCTCAAAAACCTCGTCGAATCAATGATGTGGTAATTCATTAGTGTAGTTTGGTTGATTACAGCTAACGCTCAATTGCTCCTTGTTCTCGTAGCTCTTAAGATATATGCGAGGAAGTCTGAAAGTGGCACCGATAACTAAGAAGATGGTGGGACATCGTCTGTCTTGGCACGGCCATGTAATGAGGAGGGAAGAAAGCCATGTAACAAAAAGAGTGATAAGTATGAATGTTAATGGATGGAAGAGAAGAGGCCGACCGAAAAAGAGATGGATGGACTGTGTGAAACATGATGTGTGTGAAAGGAGTGGATGATTCAGTAACGAGTGATAGAATAGTGTGAAAGATAAAAACATACTGCGCCGACCCTAGATACACTAGGAACAGGGCAAGCGAATGATGATGACTTGTAGCTCTTAAGATTTCGCCCAGTCAAAAACATCCTGCCTTATCCAGCACAATTGCATGCAGATTAAATTTATCGTTCGTTCAATGGACGCCGGCGTCAGCGCAGGCATGCGATGCGACGCCCGATCCACTCGATCGAATTGGGTCGAGCACTCCAATGCGTGCTGGCGCCTAGGAGATCGTGCGTGAGCTGTTTACCTAAACCCATCGTGGGTTATGCTACGTTGAATGACTAATTGGATATGATAGGCGTGGGCATGGTCTACAGATCTAAGTATATTATTAAATACTGACTAAGAGCGGCTTGGTCTTACAGTCAAATTTAACTCTTTGAAGCTGTTATTAATATCGCTACGACCGCCGCAAGCAGCCACTACTGCTGAGCTGGGACGGTTCTGTGTTTTGTACGCACATCCAGCACGTCAAGCAAAATACTGTGGTAACTTACAGAGTTTCCAGAAGAGGTACATAAGAACAAACATCACCATGTCTTTTCTTGAAGAATTTGGAACTGAACGCTTCAAGTATATGCCAGCGCAGCGCATAGGTTGCGGTTTTAACCACTTGATATGCGCCGGCGCTGCGCACATCGTGCGTGAACTGTTTACCCGAGCTCTTAGATCTGATGGCTGAATAATTAAGACAGATGCGGGGGCGTGGTCATGGGAACCGATGCTTCTGTGAAACTCTTTGAAACCAAACAATCAGGTCACATTAAGTGCATTAGCGAGTGTTCATGCGCCGGCGCTGCATAATTCGTGCGTTAAATATTTACCTTCAAAGAGAACATCTCCTTAAAAATGAAACTTGCTTATTAATTGACACAGATAAATAAATGTAATGAAAACCTTAGAATGGTTCCAGTATATATGGGTAACTAATAACTGAGGTTTTCAGTTACTGAAAAGCTACTAGCCTGGTCAATCCAGCTGGTTGATCTCACAGAGTTTTGTGCATAGAAACAGTCCGCCTGACGCTGTTTGCTATTGTGCGCATTGACAAAACCAAGATAAGCCGACAAGCAGATATGCATGATTAACCAATATTAGTGATTGTAGATCAAACAAACAAAGGCACGAGTAAGGCTGCAGCCGCGGAGATGAGAATGAGAGATAGCATTGGGTCTAACGCACAAGAGCTCAGCAGGAACAGTCTAGCCAGCAATAAAGACTACGCCTATAACGACTGTAAGACAAGGTGGTCCTAACAACAACTGAACTATGTAATTCATAATATCAATTTTAATTTGTGTGCTTGCAATTAAACAAAGAAATAAATAATGTAGATCTGAACATGATTTTCATCATGATGCGCTTTATTCGATGTTGTAGACTTCATCAATATCACGGGTATGTTTGTATCGCTGTGTGAACCTATCTCATCAGGTTCAGGAGTGATCCTTCTCCTTCTACGTATGGTTTGGACGAAAATGAGAGATAGCATCAGGTAAGGTACGAGATAAGTCTCGGCGGCTTCCGCAATTATACCTCGGCGCCGGGGTTCGCCTGTTTTTGCTCAAAGGTTAACGAGCACTATTAATGCATTTAAAGGGTTCCGTAGACGAATGCCACGGACGATACTGAGGAGTATTAAGACGTTTTATAAAATGAAGATGTATCTATTTCTCTTAAATATGTAGTGTGAATCACGTGTTGGTATTTTGAAGATTGTCTTGCCTGTTGCACAATTGCACAAAGGCAATCGCATCATCATCAGATTATAGATATACATATAAATCTAGAACATGATGCTGCTAGCTCTAATAGCAAATGAAAGCTGTAGGACAACAGCTGTTGTTACTCAGTGGAAAATGAAATAATATTAAGGATACATGTCCAAAACCAATTAAAATCAAGAAGAAGATTGGACTTCTACTTTGAATATAAGAGGTACCTTGGGAACTCTATCTTCAGTTTCTCGACACACACTTGGCCGGTCCACCAGTTCAAGTACCCTCGTACATTAAGCAAAAACATAGATGGGAAGCGAGCTAGGAAATTGCCGGCGGCCACCGCGCTGTCACTGTCGCTGACATCGTTGCATAAGTCACTATTTACTTTTCCCTCGCCAGATCAGCTCATTAACCATCATATGTGTAATTCTGAAAATGCCGTTTACGGTGTTGGCTTGGCGTAACTTTAATAAACTTAGGCTGGGATACAGAGACTATTTCTTCTATATGCTTTTGGAAAAGAACGCGCAATTAGTGACTCCATATCATACACCTACCTACTTACATCTCACCTTTGGGATTGAGATGAGAAGGAAGATGCAGGTAACTGGTTCAGCAACATATTTCCTAAGAGTTCAAACAAGAAGCTACCGTAACTGTCCTCAAAGATAAGCAAATGTAGTCCATCCTTATCTCGAGATTAAATTAAACGCGGTGTCACATGTAGGTTAACAACACAAGTGCACCAAACAGGGTCGTGGATTTGCGAGGGGCACGCATGCTGCAGGTGTGTCCGTTGCTTTATAGAGCGATATGTGCAAGAAGAGATCAGGTTTACCGCAAGACCCGATTACGTCGCGAATAAATCGCGGGCCCGGACACGATTAACGGTGACCGTCCGAATTTGGAGCTTTCGGACGCACCCGTCAGCCGCTGATTGGGGAGTCATAATAAACCCTTTGGATTTATCGATGAACGGCAGTCGATCCGGGCATGGCTCGCATGCTAAGTTGTGTGCAAACCGAACGGAATTTGGAATGCCTGTTTAATGACGGAGGTGTGACTAACCAGATACCGTAAAAGTGTTTGTATTTTGCGAAACCTTAATTCATGTTTTACATGCCGAAACGAGCAATTGTCAAACAAACACCTAAAGGCTTTAATAACACACTTTGCTCGATAAATAAGAATTAATGTACGAAATGTTTAACCTTAATAGGGGGGTCCGTTATTCGGCTGCAATGAGTACCTACTAACGTTTTAACCCGAGTTTGTAATCAGTGTAACAGTTAGGAACATAATCGGGGAAGTAACGGACACGCTCGACTAATCTGTCACGAGGAAACAACACTATTATGACAAGTTCATAAAAGAGACGTGCGGTGTAAGGGCCCGCTTCCATTGACTGCTGGAAAGGTTTTACGAGACCATTTTTGAGGACAAAGGGCTTTATCATTCTTTATACATCCGGTAGAATTGCGTAGAGTCACCAGAAAAACGTACTTTAATCGTCAATTTCGAGGCAAAGTCTATCCATTGGACCTATTAGACGCTATTTTTTATACAAGATAAATGAATTTAAAAAATCATAGCTTTAAAACTGTCGAAAATAGCGGAACTTACACAGGGGTAATTCAGGTAGACCTAGTTATCTTCTACCTCTGGGCTTTAGCTTGTCAATTTCCCTGAAAGTTCGAATATTAAACTCCGTGAAACTATCCGGTACCATCATTGTGATGACACTTACAGAGCTTGTCAGAAGTCAATTACTCTAGTCTGAAACCGGATGCACGTTCCTTTAAAAATTCGTTCCTATTTCACCTCATATAAACGACACTACACTTCATTAACGCTAATCGTTTTTATAGCAACACAATAGCATATTATAGCATAGCATCGCGAGTGCCGCATGCTTACACCACAAATAACGGTTTGTCATTTCACATTTCAAGTGTACTAGAGCCGTGGGAACTGCACAAAACAGTTGGCACTAATACTTCCACAATGAATATGGACGTTGCAATGGGAACCTATTTATTGGTTATGGAATTGTGGAACGTAGTATGCAAAGCTGGATCAGATTCAATAGAGTCAAAGTTTGCTAGTTTTATTGCCGGAACTATCGTTTATAATTTTAGATATGTCTTCGATAACAAGTGGGATTCAAATACAAATACTCGTGTATTCATAGGCAGGTGCACACTCACATAACTCATGTTACTGTTTGTCCAGTAATACGGAATAGATGATGCAATAAAATCTATTTCTATTCCATTTTAAATCAATGCTTATTGTGCAAGTGTTCTTAATACGAACATTAATTAAATTAAACATGATTTACAATGGAATGATTATACATATTCATATATTCAACCAGTTTACATGACATTGTTATTGCAGTTTACGCGCACTGTACATGTTTCCTACTTGTTATGACTATAATCATTGTTTATAACTTTATGAACGCTGAAAATATTATTATAATAAGGGAATTTTAAAATCGCCGGTGCGCCTAAAGATGGTCGGGTAATAAAATAAATTATATGGAAATTGCGGCAGTCACTCATGCGCATACGCTTTTGGCTATTTTATTAATGGCCCGGTTATTAAGAATCAATTTACCTTTCAGAAAAGCGTTAAATGTTTTACAATGTTTTTGTTTTTCATAAACAATAAGCGTAGTTTTAATTCTTCCGTAGTATGGCCGAATGGAATTGATTGATCGGGAATGCGACGCCGACAATCTTCTTAATATATTGCAATCCGGCCAGTTAAATGCCCATTAAACATGACACTCTCAGTAAATTGAATTCTGGAATTCATAAAATATTAATCCATGCTCGAATCGATTAAGTTAATCGCCACGATAAATAATTTCGATTTGGAGAGCAAGACAAGTGCGTTGACATACGCATTAACACAAACAATACTACGAGTAATAGCAGTTACATGATTACAATGACGTTCTAGATAAATATGAAATCGTTCGATACCAAAGAAAACTATCGACGACTCGTTAGGTGAAGTGGTTAGCGCTGCTGACTGACTACTGAACCAGCGTTTTGCGGGTTGGAATCCCGCTAGGGGGCAAATGTTTGTGTGATGAGCACTTGTGTGAGTGTGATACACTTGTAGCTAAGTCATTAATGTTATGTGTATTTAAGTATTTATGGGAGACGCCCCCATCATAATCTTTGTCTGGTACTTCGTAACACAAGGAAGATAATTCCCTACTTCGAAACAAGGCGATTGGTGTGTTGTCTGGCGCATATTTATTTATTTATCGAAAATGTTTTATTCAAATACTTCTTATCCAGCAAATGTAAACGTCAAAGCTCAGCCTGGGAACTGACTCAATAATGGTGGTTATACCCCGACAATGCGCGGCCAAAATAGGAGATGCTCGCCCGTCAAGTGCAAATCGGCACCTGCCGTGACCTCGGGCTAACGGGGTCCACCGTGTCCATTTATACGCGGCCCGTTAGCTGACGAGGTGTGGCCGGCTAGAGGAGGATCCGTCTAAACTGGTCTATCTGCGGAAACGGAGGCCAAGTTCAGGATCAGTGTAAATATTTGACTAATTAATGGACATAATACAACTCATTTCAACCTTCATGATTTAGGACTAAATAAAGGAAAAGTTGGACATCGAGACGAGTCGTACCAAGAGGTAAAGGAGATGGCTCGGAATAAAGATAACTGGAGAAAACCTCACCAGCAAGAGCATAGCTCTTAAATGAAGAAGAAGAAGATTAAGGAACCGGTTCATTTGTATTAATAGCATGTTTCAAAGGTAATAGCAATTGCTATTGTACTAGTGCCACGCGAATTCGTGAAAACAAGACTAAGCGATAAGAAAATTTCAGTGTTTTCTAAAGGGCTTGTGGATAACCAAACAAACTTGGCCTGGCTTAGACCTCTTATTTGAATAAAGGTCGAGGGGTCACCAACACTACAACAGCTAGTTTGCGCCGTCAAAACGAACCCGAGACAGAAATGTATGCCGAATAACTGTTCAAACAAACATTGGCAATGGTCGTCAAATTAAAGACGCGGTGAGTCACGGTCTATTGATCACCTCGATAACCCTGCATCACCATCGCTAGCCGATTCGGTTTAACTGTGCCATGCATGTACATACAGAAAGATTACATTTCGAAAGTCATCAGCTTCAAATTAGATTCACACCACGTTCTAACTGTGCATAACTGGCAAGAATTCAATGAGGTTCCAATTCAATTAATTATTAGACTTCAGATCTCGCGAACGGAATATCTATTCCAAATGGAGTAACAGCAGGAGAAGTCACCGACGACTTAAAAGGACCATTATGTACTCACAAGACAACAGAACAGTGCAGGATCAATTAATATTAAACGGTGAACACCCACCTGCCCGGTCGAGATAAAACGTCGCCGCTATACAATATTATGATAAACGACATGTAGGATATGACTGGGCTATTTATTATTTCTATGAGCTATTTCCTAAGTATCGGACCTGAGATTATCGATTAGGTCTTGCATTATTCTGCTGCGAATGTGAATGGTAATAATATAAATGAATCTTATCTGCTTTGCATCGACGCTGTCGTGGGAGAAGTAATTGAATTCCACTCAGATATTGAATGGTGGGTTTAAATTAGGCGGAACTGAGCGAATGTGTTAGGCGCCCAAACGTCGACGTCTTATCAAATGGAAAAAAGTGTCGCTCACAGCGCCGGTAGTTCACAATAGCCGTATCTTATCTCCTGGCAAATGTGACGCATGGGACAAAGGTGCGGAAGCCTGAATCCACTTAAAATATTATCAATCCTATAAAAGGTGAAAAACGATTTAGTTGGGCGCGATAAACGCTTAAACAACAAAGTGGCCCTATTCAGATAAAATTAAGTCACAAAGAAGCAAGTCGCCATTTTCGAGGTCACCGTTGCTGGACCATTAATTCCGCGTTAACAGGCAATAACTTAGCCGTTTTACGAGAGAAATATCAACCGAAATTAATTAGCAATAAGAGCTTCCGTCGTCGAACTTACGCAAAGAAATTAAATTAATAGTACCCGTGGCCCGTAAGGCTAGGTGTTGATTGACATTAACTCAGATTAGTACCGACGAAATGACAAATTGGACGTTAAAATACAATAAAAATACATTGTTATACATACTACAGAAGGCTAAAAATAGTGACTATATGCATTTTCTTACTAGAAATATGAGCAACTATGTGGACTTTTAATCTAACAGAACTACTCTACATTGGTAATGTTTTATGACCTCACAGAAGGATTAAGGAGTGTCCAGATAGTTTTTCCTCATAATAATTGCCTGAATTTAATTAGACACGAGGCTTGTCAACGCTTTACGTTGAGCGATGACGGAATCAACCTTACTATTACGAACGCTTCGGCAATGGTAAATGAGATATTATCATAAAGTAGTATAATTAGGGGCAGGTGTGAACACCGAATATCTTTCCGGGGGCTAAATGTTACCGATCTTATTATCAACGCGTTTCCCCTTTATGATAATGAGATAGTAACATTTAATCTTAACGACTATCACGTTAATATGATACAAATTACACAGTTTTTTTTGACCCAGGTAGTATTTAACATGTGCAATTGTGCATGCTTATTTGATTTAATAACATTTCAGAGATACTCATGCATGAGTGTACAAAATTCTGCCCAAATATGTGTACCATTTAAATGTCATAAACCGACTCCTCATTAAATGCTTGCTTAGCCACGCAGGAGGTATGAATCACCAGAATATATTTGGGCAGAGATAAAAAAAAAACTCCTTAGCCGTACTGGTTGCGTTGCCACAAGGCGTTCAAATTGGTTCTCACTTAATACTAATTTGTACTAAGACATGTGTTTCTGATCATGGTTGTATGCGGAAGCGTTTAGACATCGCCTTGCTTGTTTAGCGTGGTTGGTCCAAATATTTCGTCCAAGATGAGAAATTGGGCTTAAGACGTTAGCATTCCTTGTAAATGTTAATAACCGTCGTTGCAACTTGTTTTCCTTAAGCAATTTATTTGCGACCTTTGGATGATATTTTCGGAAACCTTTTTAACAACGAGCACGCGAGACTTCGACGGTTATATGCAAATTTTGTTTTGCATATCATGCTATATTTGAGTAGCCGTATGTTACCGATTAGTTTTAATGAGAAATGTAAACGATATGTTTGTACTCGAGAAAGTGTTCAACAGTCATTGGGATTCCGAAGAGAGATAATATTAATCTTATGCCATGTTAACAATTGACATGTTATTTTTAAATGAAATTGAAACATCAAGGTTCCATAAAGTCAGCGTGTTATCGACCGAGACGAAATTAATATGTCTCCCTACATATTCGGCGCAGGATTTATTTGATGTTTCACGGCTGCGTTCGGATCGGTGTCAGGCTTACAAACATTATACTTGTCGAATTATACTAATCCCTACTAAAGATTTCCGTCTGCCATATGTGGAAAGTGGTCGCAAAAACAGCCAGCTTACGTTTTACGCATAAATACGAACATACAGAATAGCAAGCTTTATTATTGTAACAGGCATGCGTCAATATTTTGAATAGGCACACATGTGTAATATTTATGGATGACATCAACACTACAAATACCATAGGTTTAATATTCCAAGAAAATATAATTAAACAGAACATACACGATGCATACATCTCCAACTTTGATAACGTGGAATAAATTTTTAAAAGAGCATGCATGACAAAAGTCTTCACTTAAGTACCCCACATGGAAAGTAGGTCTTCAAAGACCGGTGGCCTCAATGACCGAAGATGAAAGTGATCTGCGTTACGGGGTTTACGAGACAAAAGTAATGTCCATGTTACGAAATCCAGGTAATAAACATTAAAGAACTCATCCGTTTAGTTGACCTATGAACTAAAGGCTTGGCATGTTGCGTTTTGATTAAAGAGCTGAAAATCTCACAAAGAAATGAGTAGGTATGCAAAGATAAATTGCAGATTTCATTAGTTTCTTGACTTTTGGACCGCTGATCGTTGTTTTCCTTAGGTACTAGCAAGAGAGCTCAACTGTACTTGCAAGTACAAATTTGAATCTATTTGTAACTCAAGGTGCCATAACATTATACTGCAGTAGGAAAATGCACATATGCATCTCATGGTCGTTCTCATTACTTTCATAACGCCATTCCTATTCAGGATTGCACAGTGGAACGGTACCACATGCCTATGCGCATCTACCTTTGGCGATGATCCCGGTGTTAGATTCTGTCCATGTTATTTAGCATGGCACACACATTACATTACATTACTGCCATAGTACGTGCAAATCGAAACGTAATGCTACGTTTTTGTGGTCTCGATTTGCTATTCGGAATTTCGGACCTGCTAGAAATTGTCATCAGAACTCTATCAATAAGTTGCAAATTGTGTTTGTCACAATTAAGTTACTCTTGAGAGGTGACTTAATCTTTTTGGGCAACTCCATCATAAAACCCATATATGCAAACGTATGTTTTTCCCGATGTCCGCGAAGCAAACTCGACGAAAAGTCGGCGGATGTCGCGTGTCCCCGTGATTTATACCCTACATGTTGGGTGCGTAGGCGCACCCACACTCTATTACACGGCGGTGGTTAGCATTCGAACACCTAGCGAACCGTTTTTACATTCGCAAGGGTCTATTTATTTATAATAACTAATTGCCATTCACATTTAAATGAGTGCCCACTAATTGGCACGACACCGACAATAAAATAAGTTTGCTATTTAAATTTTAAACTATTTGTATTGATTATGAAAACAACTTACGATTGATTAGCTTACCTGTTAGATATTACATAAATGCGTAGACGTTTAGAGAGAAAACACCGTATTTCCTACGATAGCAGGTAAATAATTAACCAATTAGCTTCGAACGTTACATCAATCCAACGTCAAGGTCTAGAACATTAAATTAAATTAACTTCATTCAACTCATTACCAAATCACTTTTGCCTAAAGTAAGTACATAGTTCGGTTACCTAAAATGTTAACTTCGAACTAATATTTTGACGGTTTTAAATAAAATATTCATGACTTCAAACTGCAGACAGAATATAACAATTATAGTGCAATTTGGTTGCATCCGGGCCATCATTTGGAAATTCATTTTCCTCAAACCTTAATCTTCTTGCAGCCTTTTGTCAATTAGGTGCACATCTAATCGGACACAAAGCTTATGTACTATATTCAACAATTTATAGGACAGGGAGACCTCTAAATCTCGAGTTCTGTAAGAGCTTAAGTCAGGCAGAAGAGGAAGAGATGTAAATTTATCGGCGCGAGCCGGGACAAAATGCTGAATTCCAATTACGAGGACGTAGCGCCGCGGTGAAATATGGCCTGCGCCGGCGCAGATACGGCTACGATTTGCCTCGCGATTCTAAACTCATGTAAGCTTATTTATTGTGGAAAACCATGATAGCGGGCGAACACTATCTAGTCTTGTGGGAATGTAACATTTAATTTTAAAGCAAAGTCTTCGTAGAGCTAGAGCAGTTCAGTCGCAATGTAAGACCTTGAGACGTAGCAATACTAAACAAAGAAAACAGACAGACAGCGTCTCCGGTAAACTTAAAGGACACAGACTTCTGACGTGACGCGTGCTGCGCAAATACATTCCTAATTCGACACAGCGCCCATTGCACACTCGAGTACACGAGTACACATACATTTGCAAAAACTGAAATTATAATTAAATGTCAGTATGCGTGCTGAGCTGAGCGTGAACGTTTTCCCGATAAAATGTCGCTAAAAAACCACCACAAAACCAATTAACATCAGAAAAATAAGCAAAAAGAGAAAACCGTGCCATTATCGGTCGTTCACGGATTAAAAAAAGCTGTTGCTACAGTTACGGTAGCGATAAACGGTCTGTTTGGAGTTCACAAAGCGTCTTCGGCTTATTTTCGCGTAATGGCCGTGACCTCTTCACCGGGAGATATCAGCGAGTGACCAGCCGCTCTCGCCCCTCTATCGCTTTCTTCTGACCCGCTTTTCATAAACAATACTTCGGCAGCGCGACCGCTCGCCGCGACTCGAGAAAGTGGTCGAGTGTAACGTGCAGGAGAGGCTCATATTGGCCGATGCTAGCGGTCGCAAGCAAAATCAGCCGTGCAGTATCTGCGTGCATGTGAATCTGGTTATATGCGATTCGCTACGGAAAAGTAGCCTCAGATTACAACTTCGTGTCCGTTTACAGTGGCCTTATTACTAACCTTACCACTCGTATTTAAATATGTTAGAATAACCGAACCAACTAATGGACGGGGGGGCCACAGCGACGTCACAATCGACCAACTCATTTGATCTAATAGAAACAAATTGCCTGTTTTCTGGGGTTGGTGAGAGATAACAGGATTTGAATGGGGAAATTGGGGTGAGGGAATGTCAGCAACTGTGATCAGTTTTGAATTTCAGATTGGTTTATAAGGGGACGAATTAGGGAAAATTTCATGAACAAGAACTTGCCAAAATATGAAACCAATGACATTCATCTTGCTCACCGCTTTCTACCTTGTCTGGAAGAGATCGCTCCCAGCGATAAGACCGCCTATGTTGCACTTGTGACTTGTTTGTTTTTAATGTTTTTGTTATTTGTGTCCTAACTTGTGCAATAAAGAATATGTATCATTATTATACATTTACTTGAATGGCCAGTAAGAGATCGCGAGCATAAAACAATGAAGGTCATAAATCACAGTTTCCTCCATATAATAGTTGCATCCTACAGAAGCTTCGCGGCAATCCGGCGCACTATCTAAATTGATGGTTTCCGGTGCACATTAGAGCAGAGTCTATCGCGCAGCTGTCTGCGTGCGTACGCGACACACTTCATTTGCCGCTGCGCGTGCGCCCGTAGAAAGTGACGCTTTGTCATCCGACACATTCGCCCAAAATCGAGCAAACACGCGAGCGAAGGGGACAGGGCACATATTCTCCACGAGAAGGAGCAAGATGCCAGATGCGTTCACGCTGCGAAGAACATTTGGCGAGCCATTATCAGCTCACGAGTTGTTTGATCTCACACATGGCATACATTCCCGGTCGACGCCGCTTCATCCAGGCGGTTTCAGGATCATTTATCTTAGGCAAATTTAATAATATAATCCAAGTCATCGTAACCGATAAACCGAGACATGTAGATCGTCAAGAGTTGATAAATATTCAGTTGTGGAATTAGTATCGAATTCAATTTCCGGTGACATCACTAAGCTGATGCGAAAAATAATTGCGTTAAACATCGCCAAGTCAACGAATATTTTTGGTTGTTTCCTTTTAGTGCACCAATAATATCATTAGGACCGGTTAATTAATTGTAATTGTTACATCGGAATATCCAATTGATTTACAACGATTCGCGGGATAAATTCTTGAACAACTCTGTATAAATAAGCAGTAGGTGGGTGTATAGACTGTATAGAAGAATTAATTTATTCATGTGGGCTGTGGTGGAATTGGAAACACACGGTGTCCGGTTACGGTCGTTAATCAAAGCGCCCGACTAGGAAGAGACCAGTCGGTTTGGGCGACAAAAAAGTGAGGCAGTGACGGCACCCAGGCCGCGGAGTTCGCTAATGGCCATTTTAGAAGTGTAAACAACACTCCTCGAGACTGTTTCAACCCATCACGCGGAACGTTGAACTCTTGCGCCGCGTTACCAAAATATTTTTCGTCCCCAATTAGTTCCTTATTAGCACCCTTTGTGCACTGACACGTGGAGACCTTTTTTTGGTACAGTTAAAAACATTACATAAAGCCGTAAAAAAAAATAATGTGAATAAAATTATAAATATTTTTATCTTATTTTTTATTTGTCTGGTTGTCTCAACTTTCTTTCGATCTCGTTGATCCTGGGAGTTTCACACGATCCAGGAATGCAAGGAAGAAATATTCACTTCGTTAGTCATCACATCAGAAAAGTTAATTAATTCGAACATTTTAATGGCAACAAGTATGAGTCAGCGGTCGAAAGGATAATCGGTTAGATCGTTCATCGGTTACGTCAGTATGAAGTGAAACTTTTTTATTTGTAAACAAGATGGATGTTGCACCGAAGACTGATCAATAAAAAAGTCAAGCTGTTTAATAATAAAAACAGATAAAGTTGAACCTTATGAAACAATGTACTTACTTAGCACGCAGCTAAGAGTAGATAGAACTGCATGCATAAGGCTGAACACGCTTACCTGCAACAACACATACAAAATGTTAGATAAATTCAATGCAGGAGATCTCCAAGAACAATGGCCACGGAGAAAGGCCAAAATAAAGGTCATGGCTGCGGCGGGAGCCCCATTAAATATTCATGGATACACACGCATTTTGTAGCAGAAAGAGAATACTTTTAATGCCCATTGGCCACAGTAAACACGAGACAATACCGACACTTACGGCGCGCTCGAGTAATAAAATAATAAAGGATGACATTGAGTATGCGTGATTTGCATGTGCTGATGTGTAATTTTATTGTTAGTTTCAATAAGGGTAAACTGAAATGCATTTCCTTATAACTTATTATTTGTAAAATTAAACTTTTGTGAGATCGCTGACATTCAAGTGACATTGAATTCAAAGTAAACATTTTATTTCCTTTTTTCTTTGTATTTTGTCGAGAGTTTATTATTATTGGTGGGTCTGACATTTATTATAGGAAAAGTAAGAGGTTGAGTGTGTAACGCGGGTTGTGGTGCACAATGCCGCGTCGGGGCCGGGGCTGGAGGGCGGAGCGCGGTGCTCGAGAGTGCACGGTTATGCTAATGCGGTCTGTGCGCTGCGCCTGACCACCCCGCTAGACACGCGTCTGTCGCTGCAAATTCATGCATTCATTACTTTTACTTGGTGAGCCACTCCCAGCTATCAATATAGATTTTAATGCATAAAATAATAAATAATAGGTAAGAGATACAACGATGCGCGGCGACCAGATGGAAGAAGCTGGGAGAAGTTTCTCGTTGTCATATTGCCCAAGACAAAATATAGGAAAAATATCAAAATTCGTGAATATATAATGTCTCTAGCTGATGATGTTTTTGTAGGCTAGGTAAACTAGTCAACCATAACAAGCATACTAATACTATACTATACTAATAGATCTACTGTTAAAAACAGCTATTGAGGTGTATAACGCTACGTTGAATAGAAGTGCTTCTTTCAATTATGTTACTGTTTGCCGACACTCGATAATTGAAGGCTGACACATACTGTGCTGTGGAATGTGTCGGTGTCGCGGTCAGCGGCGTTGTCCTTGGACTAGCTGCATATTCCGACAAACAAACAACGACGAATCGGGCGTCACTAATAGGCGCGCGCTTTCGCCAGGAATGCCGACGGCCAAGTTTAGCTCGCTCACAGCCCTCATATATTAATCTAATCCCGAAGACGACCAGCCTTGTCTGGTCTATCGGGCCACGCAAATGGCCCCGTAATCCCGCTTGATTGTAACGTATGGAGGATAGATCCTTGGACAAATTCGCCCTAGCCCTTGCCATTAGTATGACATTCCGTTTCTTCGCCGGATTGAGCCGTCAGCGGTGGTGGTAGATTTACGGCGGCGATACCAAGCGCCCTTCCGCCGAGCTGATAAATAGCCTCTCTAATTATATTTACGCAGCGCCGGTTGACGTGCGATAAATCCTAACAACGCTGGAATAACTCCGTTTACGGCCAATACAGCGCCCGCTCATAAGATCCATCAAGACTGACACTTGTATTAGTTCGAAATTAGGGAGCGAACGATAAAATCTAATTTGTTCCGACGTTACCCTGGGGCGGTGACTATTTTCGTTTCAGATCCTTCGTCAATCAAATTCAGTTCAACGATTTGTGTTTATTATAGGGTGTTTATTATAAGGTGATCGCTTAAGCCAGGATGCACGTGACTCCATATTAGTTACTGGATTGTCGATGGAAATAATCCGGCAGTATACAATAGAACTCTAGCATTCCCCATGATAGAGTCGTTGAACTTAGCCCAAGGTTAGGTAGAGGATAAACAGAATCTTACAGCGATTCTCATCCATCAACAAAACAAACAATGTAACCGAGATACGTCAATATTAGTCCGTCGTGGCCCCTTTGCGCTTTGAGATATCTCAGAATATTGAATTTGCAATGATAAACCCAACGACGAACCAACGGTCGTAAAAGCTAATCTTGTCACGAACGAGAGACGATATGCGAGAGACAACAAAAAACATTTTGCATCAAGTACTTCTCGGAGAAAATGAAAGTAAATTTGACATGTATTTCATGCAATCGTTGCAGTCTCGTTTTAAGGACGTGTCCGAATTTCGCAGAGGCGCGGGAAGGCCCGACAACAACGCGTTGCATCACTTCGAGTCTCATAACTGTGATTCACGATCGCGCCTGATTCAGAAGTATGGCGCGCTAATAAACACAATGCGAATCTTGTAACCTATTTATGGACTTAAGCCTCGGTTTCATCGAGAACATAAATACAAGTTCCGATTAAACCGATATCCTTTTGTTAAGTCAAACATACGATTGTCTCGACGACGTGCCATCTGATCTATTCTAAATTTAACCAACAGGTACAGTACATAGCCGATAAGATGCAATCTCAGTTGTGCATACTTTAGATAGTAGCGCTAAAAATATTGTCACCGCGAGACCGCAGCCACGATGGTACACCGGCCAGATATATCGGCAGAATATCGCCACAAGCATTTGATCCATCCGACTGATTTCAAAATAGGAACTTCCCGCGAATACCGTCAGATTTGTTTGTCACTGACTGAAGAATAAGTATGTAACTACGAGTTGATTGATCGAGGAGATAACATTTTTATTCTGGAAACTAACATGTAATTAGGTGTCTCCAAGCCACGCACGAGGCACTTATTACCGCCCATATCTAGACTCCGAAGGTCGGCAAGACTTTCGCTACACAGCCATGCTGCGTGGCCACATTATACCGGTGCCCAACCCGAGTGTCGGAAAATCTAGTCGCCTACACGAGTATGCAGCGAGCGCATAGGCCGAACTACGCGGCGCATTTACATAGAGACAATTCAACGTCAACAGAAGCCGTGTTGACATTGGCCCACCGTTACAGTTGGTTTTGTAACGATATCAAAAGCCTGCATACCTATGTTTGAGTGAGGCTCGATTGTTTTCGAGTCGGGCCGGCGATCGCCCACGTGCCCGAAGTGTCGCGGCGCTTGCACAACTGCAGGCTGCATTGGGGAGCCGGGGGCGGTTCCCAGCGCGGGCGCAGGTGAGCACGCGGCCTTGCGAACGAAGAGCATGACCGCTGCGAACTGCGGCCCATTCTGGGGCGTCTGCCGAGCTTGACGCCCTGTGGGCAACATCCTCGGACTATCGCTTTGAACTGAGCCGGCGAGACAGGAACTGCGCGTAAGGAAAGGGTAGGGCCGGCTCAGATAGACTAGAGAGGAAAAAACTTTACACGCGATTGGAAAACAGCGACTGCTGCGGAGCCGCGACACAACGGGCGCGCTGGCCTCGCTCGCGTGCCACTGCATACGGATCGGGTTTCGTTCCGCAAACTCGAGATAACTGCTGTGTACGCTGCCGAGAGCCGCTGCATACTTGGAGCCGACTTTGAGACTCACCTCTAGCCTTATTGTATCCACTTTTAGCTCTTGCCGTCCTATTTGAATAAGAAATGCGAGGTTGAATCCGTAGCTAATTAATTAAGCTTCCCGAGTGTTTTACGAGTTAGTCACTGCGACAAAAATGGTTCGCGTGGCAAACGGCTCGTAGGGCTAAAAGCGGCGTTCTAATAATCGACACTCGATCTAAAATAGCATCGTGACAAACGAAACCGAAAGTGATGCGTGATGCAACGGTCCCGAAATTAGCTGGTGCAGGCCAGCGGTGCATCGGCCGCGAGGGAACGCACGGCCGCAGCGCCCCCGTGCCAAACGGCTGGCATTTCGCACTAGTGACACGAATAAGATATTAGCGCGGATAGCTCGCCAGCCGGCGCCGGCATCCGACCCAAGTATTCGGGCCGCTGTGCTCACAGAGTTAACCGATTGTGTTCTAGGACAACGGTCACAGCGCAGGCTGTGCGGTGGCAGCGGTGAGCCGGCGACGAACTGGTTCTCGATCGCCACCGGCGGAGGAGCACCGTTACTGTCGCCATATGAAAATTATTCAATAATCAGAGTGTATTATGCCGTCGCTGCGAGGGAGACGTTCTTAATAATATGCAAAACATGTTCGTCGCATGTGCAATCGCTAAGGGCTCCGGGTCGCGAGGTGGGGGGGTGGCGGGGCGGTGGGGTTCGGGTGACACGGCGGGCGCGGGTCGGAGGTCCGGCCGCATTCCGCCGCGCATGAAAGTGAAACCGCTTCGTCGACCAGCCAGCCGCTCAGCTGTAGAAAGTCCACGATTACATCTCGCGGAGCGCCGGCGCAGGCGACGCCGGACGAGCAAAAACTGCTATCTCTGCGCGCTCCCGGGAAACCAGCCGCCGGCCGCCCTGGGCGACGCGCGGAGAAATTGCCAATAACCGCTGGCGGCCACTAAACGATTCCTTTCATTTACTTAACTTAAACGCCAGCGTACCGCACGTTGAAACGTTGAATTTCACTTAAACTAGCTGTAACCGACTGACCCGGGGCTATTTTCGATAGTTACGTTTTATAACGTACGAAATATCACTAACGGTACCCTGTAATGGCCGAAATTATCTAATCTTATTTTTATGTTCACTCGTAATATCGAATTGTAAAAAGAAATTATGGAAGGAACTCGCATATCCGGTTTGTGAGTGGCCTTTTACTGCACTACCAGGTGCTCCACATGCAAAATTTGGACACACTTGTTGCCTTGTTCCTCGTAAAAAACCACTTTGCGAATTTCACATTCAAGAACATTTTAAAACTTTCAATTGAAAGTTGTGTGATATCAGTTTTCACTTGCAGGACTGTAAACCTTGCATTGCTACAGTTCTGCTGACTTCATTATTGTTAACTGCTTCAGTAAATTGAAAATTCCATTCAACAAATGAAATCGTCTAAGCTGTTATTCTAAATAAATAGCATTCACTCCCTTGAAATTAATGCTTCCAATAAGGAATTATTGAGGCATTGTTACATTCAATATAAATTTGCAGCGACGTAATAGTAAAATCTGTCAAAGAGCTCGCAGCGCAGCCGGCAAGGGGAAATGGATTCGTTTCACGAACCAACGGAGTCCGCTCGTAACCAGTTCCGATCGACGCCGAGGGGCAAGGGAGTGAGAATAGCGAGTAGCGATCGACGATCGGCAAAAAAAGCGCAATTAGTCGGGCGATTGAAGTCGGCGACGACGACCGATAATGGCGGCGCGACGTCAGCGCAGCGACCTTGCGCGTCACTGCGCTCGCGCATGGAAAGATCCGCTGAGCCATGTGCTGATGGCACTTGTAAACAAACGTATGATCATCGCTCGTGTTCATTGATTGCTTTGATAAAACATTAATGCATTGAAACATCGAACTTGACTGGTTCTTCCGTCCGTCAACGTATTTGTTGGGGAGATAGGTCTGGTCTAGTCTAGTTAGGCAGATAAGTTATATTACTATTTTTCTAATAATACATACCTCTATTCATCATAATTAATTAATAAAAAGAGGTAGATTTACAACATATTTAAATAGTACATTATTTTAACTAGGTAAGCTTATAATAATAAAACGGTAATTGTATTCATATTCATAAACGTGAATAGGAGAGCAGCTCAAGTCGAAACGGTCAATTAGAATGAATCACCAACTTATTTTATGAATCCCTAACCTGTTTCTGACGCGATGAGTGTGCCAATACTGGTATATTTGAGGCCTCAAATGGTTTAATAAAGAAAAACAATATTTTTGTATTGAAGCGAAAACAAAAATAATAAAAAAAGATTTAATTCTTTTTTAATCAGACATAATATGCTTCATTTTTAATATACATATATTTATTTTATAAAAGTATGTACATGTATAGGTATGTAAGGTATATCTTTATTCATGCACGATATGTGATAGAGACAAAAATACATAAAATAATGCTGTAAATTGACCTATACCACAATAAAATCAAGATCTGATCAATGTAAAACTAACAGAATGAGTTAATATCATAAGCGATATGTATCTGGCTCATTTGTTGCAAGGAAAATTATTAATTGGTGGTACCATTACTTTATTGACATGTCTGCAGAGGCAGAGATAGATTTATTTAGAAACGACTACATATGTATGTGTTGCAGGTAATTCTAGAAGATAAAGTATAAACTTAAGGCCGGCAGTACTCAACCATATAGTCAAAATATCTGGTAAATCATGGTGAGGTTTTTTAACTACCTAAGTCTATCTTAGCCTACCTTTAGGTATCTAGTACAATTTTTATTAAGACTTTACACAAAAAAAACATTGGGAACCCTGACTATTCATATCTTGACTTTGAATTTATTTAATTTATGTTAAAATTACTTTTATATCTTTATCAAATCAATGATCATCAAGTAGAATATTATGTTCTTTGTACCTACCAGGTTTAGTGTTACAGGTCTTTCCCAAATATATTGTGAAATTACCTATACATATTATTGTTTCTCAAGACTATGCTAAAGTATGTTTCTTATCACATTTTTATCAAGTAGCAGCACATTCATCACTCAAGCTTATCAGAAGTGTGAGATAAACATTGTTATCCGGTTAAGTTTGCAAGACCATAAGACACTATGCAAACACATACAGTGTGTTATCTCCATAATTCTGTCGTTTATATCTATTGTATTACTTGCTGTGTAGCATACAATGATAGTGCTATGCCAAGCCACTGCCATATTATATAAGCTATCAACATTGGCCATGAAATGTCTGTTGAATATGTGCTCATGTAATATTTTATAACTTATGCTGGCAGTCATGCGGCATTTAAGTTCTGAACAAAACAATAAATAATCTGATTGTTTTTTCAAATTCAAATTCAAATTCAAATTAGTTTATTCTTCAACAAAAAATATTACACCATTCAAAGTGATCGAGGTCACCTTTTAAGCAAAATATGCCTGTGACAGGTGACTTCGCTCTTCCATAGCTACATTTACAATATATGGTTTTATTCTAAGTTGCTAGTAACAGAAACAAGTTGAATTTATACAAATTAAAAGTTAAACTATAAATATAATGTAGGGCCATCAAGTGGCCGTTATTTTAGAGATCAACCCAAAATAATACATAATATGTCTTTCTTAAAGAGCAGTTGTGTGTGCATGTGAGTATGTGAGTGATTGTGTGTGTGTGTGTGTGTGTGTGTGTGTGTGTGTGTGTGTGTGTATGTATGTGTGTGTGTGTGTGTGTGTGTGTGTGTATGTATGTATGTGTGTGTGTGTGTGTGTGTGTGTGTGTGTGTGTGTGTGTGTGTGTGTGTGTGTGTGTGTGTGTGTGTGTGTGTGTGTGTGGCGTAAGTGTTTTGTGTTTAATATCCTATACTGTGTGTTTGAGGATGTCCTCTGTTTCCTCATAGTTTAAAGGCATAAGGAAGTTAGTGACTGTTCTTTTGCATTCGTGTACTGTTTTGCTATATACCTCTGTAATATTATTTATTTTATTGTAGAGAAACACTGAGCGACTATTCAGTTGCTTATCAGCGAAGGCCGTTTTAATGGGTATTTGAGGAATGACATTTCTTTTCCTAGCCCGTTTATTACATGGCTTGTATTGTGTGGATTTATGTGTTTTTAGTATTACATTAAGAATATAAAGTTTTCTTACTGACAAAACTTGACTGATGCTATATAGAGTAATAGTTGGGAATCTGCGAGCTTTATAGTGCATAACCTTCAACAAGGATCGCTGTGCGTATTCAACCTGAGTCATTTTGGTTTTACTTCCTCCTCCCCAGACTGAAATGCAGTAAGTTATAACAGATTGCGCCAGCGCAGAGTAAATTTCCATCAGGATATTTCTACCCGAAGCGGCGCGATCCGTTGACTGTCGTGCCGGCACTACATGTCTTAAGGTTTTAAATATCCAGATTAGTTTTCTGATTCTGGCAGCAACAAGTTCAATATGTGAGTACCAGGACAGTCGCTGATCAACGACAACACCCAGGTACTTTGTGTGCTCAATTTTTTTTAAGGTTGGGCAGCCGCAGTCAGCTGTCATGGAGTTACTCAAGCAAGAGTGGATTATAATTTTGAAATCAGTGTGGGGTTGAGTACGATTTTGGATACTGAAGCAAATATAATTAGTTTTACTAGTGTTTAAGGTTAGGAGATTATTTTTCATCCACTTGTCAATTAACCGTAGACCACTCTCAGCATCCCGCTTTACAATGTTCCAATTTTCTCCAGTAAAGACAACTGCGGTGTCATCTGCATATGAGAAGAAGTGAGCGTTGTCAACTTTCAGGTTACATAGGTCATTGATGTATATCAAAAAAAGTGTAGGCCCCAACACACTCCCCTGTGGGACTCCACAAGATACATTGATATCATCGCTGACGTAACTATCTAGTTTTACCCGTTGCTTTCGCTCAGAAAGGTAGCTTTGCAAGAGTGACAGTGCTATGTTTCTGATTCCGATTTTTTCTAGTTTGTGAAGCAGTATAGGAATAGAAACAGTATCGAAGGCCTTTTTAAGATCTAGGAAGACTGATAGACACTTGAATCCTCTGTCGACCTTCTCAGTTATAAGTTGACTGAGCGCAGCTACTGCATCTTCAGTCGATTTTCCTTTTCTAAAGCCATACTGTGATGCTGACAGAAGTTGGTATTTATTTAAGTAACTGACTAACCTAGCGTTCAGGATTCTTTCAATAATTTTAGAAATAGATGGAAGTACTGATATTGGCCTATAGTTGCCGATGTCATTTACATCGCCGCTCTTAAAGATAGGGGTGATAATAGATTTTTTTAAAGGGGCTGGAAATACTCCCCACTTAAAGCAACAGTTAATGAGGTGGGTAATTATTGGAACAAGTTCGTTTTTCGCAAGTTTCAAAAAAGATACGGGTATTTTATCCCACCCACAAGCACTATTAGATTTTAGTTTCATTATTGTACTTTCGACTTCCTGTGTGTCTGTTTCTAGTAGTACGAAGGAGTTGACCTGAACAAGATAATCACTTGGCGCAGTAACTTTATTGAGAGTTACACAAGGTGTGATGGAATCAGCCAGTTGTTTTCCAATGTTTGAAAAGTAGTTATTTATGAAATTTACTGATTCTATTGGACTAGGTTTAAGGTTAATTAAGGCTTCATTGCTAGAGTCTGATTTACTTTGGTAGGTAATGTTTTTTATGTTTTTCCATAGTAGTTTGCTGTCATTAGTAGCTTTTTCAATCAAGTCTCTCTCGTACTTACGCTTAAGTTTTTTAATTAAATTGTTACAAAAGTTTCTATACCTAGTGTATGTTATTTTTAGTATTTCATTGTCACTTTCCTTTCGAACTTGTTTTTGCAATTTATTTCGATTTTTAATGCAACGCAAAATACCAGGGGTAATCCAAGGCTTTATTGTACGCCGGCTCTTAGGAATTAATTTGGTTGTGGTGTTTGAGTCTAATGAATCAGAGATTTCGGCTATTAAGCGGTAGGTTATGGTTGTAGGGTCGTGACAATAGAGCAATTCGTTGAGGTTTTTCTTTTGAAGATCCTTAAGAGCACTAGCAAGGTCTGTTTTTGTAGTAGTTTTTATTGCGGGTTTCGTAGATTTTGTTTTCGAGAGAGCAAGCATGGTTGTGAGGTGGTCAGTTATAGAGGTTTGTAGAACAGCAATGAATGCTGAACATTTTGCTTTATTGATATTTAACATGAAGTGATCTAGGCAGCTTTTTTCTCTAGTAGGTAGGGTGTGACCCGCGTGAATGTTATACTCAGATAGTGTATTTAAATAGTTTATTCTGTTGTTATATTCATAAGGCTGTTCATCCTGTTTGGGTAATAAATTAATGTTGATGTCGCCAGTGATTATGATATTATTTTTCATAGTAAGCGTTTTCAGATGTGCACAAAGGGACATTAAGAAACCATCTGCGTTTGTGTTCGAAGGTGAGCGATAGATGCCGAAAATTGTATAATTAAATATATCTATCAATAAACAAGAAGCATGAGTTAGAGCAATCTCTGTAACCTTGGCCCTAAGGTTTTTTTTAGTATAAACGACGACCCCGTCGTTCTGGTTCAGCTGACGAGTAGTATAGTACGAGTAATAGTTATCGAGTTGTGGAATCGGTTTATCTGAGTTAAGTCTACACTCGGTAAGAATCAGGATATCAGCTTGAAAAGAGAGACTTGATAATGTCAACAAGAAGTCATCAAAATTACAATATATGCTTCGTATGTTTTGCGATATTATTGTAATATCACTATTGTTAATGGTTATGTACGAAGAAAGCTCTGAACAATCGCATTCTATTGCACGGGCAATCGCAATATCGTCTATCACTTTCGAGTTGAATAGTGGTGTATCACTCATGTTGTGTGTTGATGAATATAGAGTGCTTCACTTTATATGTAAGTAGGTAGGCAGTATGCAGGTGACATGGTGAATACAGGAAAAAACGGCTTTGCTCAAGCTCAGCGGTATTAATATTTAAATAGTTATACTGGGATTGTTTGAACGAGAATTGCAGGGGTTTAGATTGTATAGAGTTTGTGTTGGCAGTGTTAGAGTATGAGGGAATTACAGATTGTGTTAAGTCTTCTACATTAAGGTTTGTTACATATAGTAAAAGGGCGAGATGAACAGTTACAAATAGATACATGTTACATTGTGAGGACTTACAAATGTTTGAGAAATCAGAGCATCCAACAAAAAATACAGATAGTCAGATTCCTTGCGGTTCCTGACGCTGGTCACCCATGAGTTGATGTACTTGACTTTCGTTTCTTATCATAATGATTGGAGAGTGTTCATTTTCTCTAATGTATACCTTGCAGTAGGCAGTCCAGCAAAATCTGTAGTTTTTTGTTTTGGCTAAGTCTCGTGCCAAGAAAAAGAGGCGAGACCCTTTAGGAGTGAGGTGCTCCGACAAGTACACAGGGGTGTTTTCTTGCGATGTAAAGCCAAGATGTCTGGCGCATAGTTTGCTTTTGTGTTTGATATTAAACGATTTTGCTGCTCGCAGTATATCGTTTTTTTTTAAGGTCGAATTAGTGTCCACTACAATTGTTGGGTTCCTATTATCCGATGATTTTGGTCTTACTCTGTATATGTCCATGATGTCCGATGAGGCTATATTGCATCCCACTGATTTAGAGAGATTACTAACCATCTGAATAAGATCTTCTTTGCTTTCGTTAGGGTTTTTAGGAACATTTTTTATTACAAAGCTACACTTGCGGCTTTCTGTTTGCATTTCTTCTATTTTACTCTCTAACATGGTGATGTGGTTTCTGTCTTGCTTTGCTTGGGTTTCTAGCTCGACTATACGCTGTCTAAATTCATCATTTTGTGCAGCAAGGAAGGAAACTGAGTTTTCAATGTTATAGTTAGACTGCTGAATTTCCTTTAGGGCGTTAGTAACTTGTTTGAGCTCATTAGTTTGTGAGGCGGAGAAATATGTAATGAGTTTGCGCATTTCCTCTTTAAAGTCGTCTATTTGACTGGAAATTGAGTCCTCCATCTGAGCTCTGCATCTTTTATTACGTTGTGAGACAAAATCTGGGGGCGAAATGCGTGCTAAGTCTGTGTCGGAAGCAGATCTGTTAAAAACAGTGTCAGTTTGTACCAGGGTAGCAAAGCCACCAGGCGTTGTATTCGCTTCCTCTAATGGCGCAGGTGACGTAATCCCAGGGCGGCTGGCCATCTCAGCGCGGACGTGCAGTTTTAACGGTGGTGGTGATTGGGGGATGGCGCAGCAAGGGGGAGTGGCTAAGCCTTAGTAATAATGGCGGCACGTTGCGCTCACGCAAGATTGGTTATGATTATACCTGCGTCACAGCAGTGGGCGTTGCACGATGTACCAGGCGCTCAGCGATGACGAAGCGGCGCCGTGTAGCACAAGCTTCTGAGAGTTATGATCTCCTATTATTTCAACTGGATTTAAATTCACTGAATTGTTTTTATTTTTGCGAAATATAATTTTAAAAGGGTTTAGTGGCACAACTGCTCCTTACGGAGGTCCGAGGGGAAGAGGAAATTGTTAAGTTAAACAAGTGTTCAATTAATTTAAAGGAAATAGTTTAGTATTTTCACAGTTCAGAAGGTCCATAAATACATCAACCTCAGCAATATTTATAGGTTTCTATGATAAGATAGACTGTTTATATTACAGTAGAGTAAACACTAATCAATGGATGAAAGTAAGCAGAAAATGTAAAAATATTGTAATCAATTGGTTAGCAAGTTAAATTGCTGGAAAAAAGCGAAAGAAACCGAGGTGCTATTACAGCTGTTACTTTTCTACATTCATGGTCGTTTGATAGGATAAGACGTTAATTATTTTGTGAATTTTAAACAGAAAGTGGTGATACATCCAACAAACTAAAACACTAAATTCATGAATGACAAAATCTGACGTTGACGTATAGTACGCTGTGTTGTGACTTTTGTTTGGAGTTTATCATGAAAGACAGAGACAGGAGACAGCATAAAAGTGAACTGACCTTGCAAAGGGTGTCTGCTCAACGTGGTAGACATCTGTGATGGGCTCCGAGCGCATGATGCTGTGAAGCCGCTCCTCGGGCAACTCCAACAGCCCATCGCTCGCTGTCTTGATGTCAGCCTTACTCAAACCACTTAAAACACTCATTTTTAAACGTGTAGACGACTAAACGACCGAGTCGGAAACTGTGTTATAAACTTTCAAGTGTCACTAAACGATTCACAATAGTCCTTAAAATCAACAAATACACTTATTTTTGTAAAAATTATCATCAATTAGGCCACATGAAACATTTTAATGTCTCCTGTTTCTCAAAAAGTAACAGAGTGCTCTCCCATGACATTGCGAGAAGCGGTTACGGTTTCATTCAAACGCTTCACTGTTAATCGACACGAATAAAGAACAAACATTTATATCACTTCATCATTCGTCGCAATGAAAAGCAATAAAGTTGTTTATTTACACACGCGTTTCGGAAAAACTAATAACTGACAAGCGCGGCGAGACAGCTGCGCATCGACGAGTCGACCGCACTTCGCCGTACACGTTTCTGCCTGCCGTTTGGGGCAGTGTTGCCAACGGTTATACCAGTTCTCCACTAGATTGACGTTCTAAAACCACCAGAAAACCACTAACAAAAATCTGTCGTATATATGAAATCACTAAATTTTCCACTAAACCGTTATTAAGAAAGAAAACAATAGTATTATTAATTTATAAGCCATCTTTATTATTTTATTTAGGTTTAGTCAACTCTGGGGCCGTGGCTCGTGGGGACCAAGTGCCCATAAATTGTATCGTGAGATTTCAAAACGCTTAGTTTTGAATTCTCACGATGCAAAGGCTGGCCTCTACCTTGGCCAGCGTATAAGCTTGGCCATTCAAAGAGGCAAGGTGGCTCCTAATGGGCAGCTTTCCGAGGGACAGTGACCTGGGATCGATTTTTTATTTGTAGGTTGATAACAACTTACAAATAAAAAAATCTGATTCGTGCTCGTTGTGAGGTTTTTGTTTTGTTTCATCTTTGGTTTCGTTTATTTTCTTCTGTATTTGTGATATTTTTTTTTGCTTAAAAAAATAATATAGTCCGTTATCGACGCTCCGTAAATCAATCATCAATGAGGTTTAATAGTTGATAGCAATTTATTGTTTACTATTTAAATATATCGTTTATTATTATTTAATGTGTAACAAAATAGTGGGTCATGATGATTATTATAATGCATGAAGCCAAGAATCCCGAAACTTTTGCGTGTATTGGGGTTTATTAAGTGACGCACGAAATAATCTCGGAAAAAATACGATACGCCACAGACGAATAGCGATACACTTAGTGCCATCCACGAAGGCGCGCGCCGTTATATTTTGATTGAGAAAAGCGCGGCGTGCGGGATTTATGGCAAATATTAAAATATGCAATAATAAACATTGAATAATTATAATAAGTCCGATTGGTTGAATTGAGTTTTGTAATCTACTCCTAAAATATTCTACGGGGAATCCCCGCAAATAGTGTAGGACCATAAAATATGCATAGAACAGCACGAAGAAGAGTCGTCTGACGACTGACGACACTTTACTGAAACATATTTCAAAACGTGAGTCTTTCCTCAATTTTAAAATGAATTCTATTGAACGGTTTACTAGAATTTCAGGTTCAGTCTAAACCACTAAAAAAAACCACCAGCCACTAACACCAATATTCGTCCACTAAAAGGGAGGTTGAAACCACCAGTTTTAGTGGAAAATCCACTAAGTTGGCAACACTGGTTTGGGGCAACTTGGAGAATGCAACCATTCAAATTCCTCCGACGTTCTAAGTTCGAAAGTTGCTCGGCAAGGACACGACACGACGTCACGTGTAACTTGTAAGTTCCAATAGAGGCGAATAGATGGCGCTAGCACACTAGCATGAATGATGATCAATGAGGACGATTATAGCATGATCCATGTTGATATAATATGAAAAAGATAATTACCTGGTTAATAAATATACATTTATGTAACTCATGTCTTATTGAAATAAAAAATATCGAACCCGTATCACAGAATATCTGTATTCAGAATGTAGACGATAGCCTACTAGTGCCATCTCTCAGAAATAGCACGGTTCTTTTAATTACATAATTCCTCAAGAGATGGCGCTGTTACGCACCTTTGTTCAAAGTAATTTCAAACGATATTGAAATAATTCCTTATTCGTACGGATAATCCATCAAATCGTTTAGGTGCAGACATTTATGTTTTTAGTGTTTATTTAAATATTATATGACAAACAACATAAAAGTAATACGTTACTTTCAGCACAGATAATATAATACTACTTTCAGCATAGTGATTTTCTTTCGTGTATAGGAGCGACGTCTAGCGTAGAAACGAATAATCATTTTTAGACATGGAGCTAGACTCCAAAAAATTGGCTCAATCCAATTAAAAAAGAAAAACTGAATGCTAATCGCACTTCTAAGATATATCTTAGAAGTGCGATTAGCATTCAGTTTTTTTTACACACTTATTGCACAATTTTAGTGTAGGTACGAAGGTGGACTTAATGCTAAAAGCGTTATCTGCCAGTCATGGTCATGCAGAAAGATGACAACGGGTGCAATGAAAAGGCTAGTAAAAAAGTAGTATATATAACATAAACTAAAAAGGTAAAATATACAAAAGTATATAACCAAATAAAAATACATACGTGAACATAGATTAAGTATCTAGCAAAAGAAAAATAAATACACGTAATACTTAATAATAATACACGTAATACTTTGTTGTTCTTGAAAGACAACTACCGTTTCTATCTAATTTGTAAGTATGCCTTTGTCTGCCTGTCCTGTCCTTTTATTAAGGTATCGCTTATACCTTTATAAAAAAATATATGTTTGGTGATGAAGTTTACGCGACTACTATTTGTGCAATAATCTTGATTAAAATACAAATAAAAAACAAAAATGTTGATTATAATTTTATTTTATTTCTTTGCCACATTTTATGGATCATGTTTCGGAGAATAGCTACCCCCTCCGCGTTGATATTTTTGAAACATGATAAATCTTCTAAAATGTTTATCCATTCTGCAAAACGAGGGTGTCTGAAAAAAAAAACTTTTAAAATAAAATCAAATGAAATATTGTAAAGTTTTGAGATTTAAAGGTTTTAATGGGTTTATTTATTTTTGTCATAACTTTGCCTTGCCCCTGGGGCAAATCCAAGCATGGCACAGACAAAGTCGACAATGGAGTGACCATAAAGATACATATACAATAATATTTTTGTAGCGCGGGGAATGGCCACCCCGGACACGGTCGTCGAAATAAGAACCCCGCAGGGTTGCCAGATGGCATTTAATGTTTTTCCCCTAATTCATTTCTATTTTTCCCCAAAATGATACGTTTGTGAAAAAAAACCCCCAACGATTTAGCTTTAAATAAAAACAAATATACACTTAAAAATGGCTTTCATTTAATAACTAAAATTAATTTTCATTGAATAAATCAAGTGCTTCAATTATATTGTCTTCGTTTGCTGATTGGTATACATTTTCAGAATTAAACAAACTTAACATTTTTTTGGTTGGCTCTGCTTCCTATGCCGGTCTATACCGTCGGGCCATTTTGCATATTTTATCTTAGTACATTAACTTAATTTATAAGACACACGCAGATGCAGTAAAAACAGCTCCAACAACAACAAGCGCAGCAGAGAGAGATGATCAGATTATTTTGACAGATCGGCATAGACATAGAGTAACCTTCTATATACTGAAAGGCATAGATAAGAAAGACTAGGGGCTGGCTTGAAGACATAGACCAGTGGTCTCCAATTAGTTTCGCTCGGGGTCCGTTTTAAGAAATGAAATGACCATCGTGGTCCGCACATTTTATTTATAAGAAAAAATATTTAATAAACAAATGTAATTGAGGAAATAACAAAGGTATTTTGTTACATAGGTATCAATGCGAAAAATGACATTTTTTGTTGCGAATTATCTGTCTGAAGTTTGGAGTAAAATTGGTGCAAGCTATTGACATTAAATCCTGGAGATGTTCAGTAGTAAGTCGAGATCGAAATTTATTCTTAATGAACTTCATCTTCGAAAATGCTGCTTCACAAATATATGTCGATCCAAACAAAGTAAGAAGTTTCAAAGCTAATCGAATCGACGTCAACAAAGATATTGTGGGGGATACATTATTATTAAATTACGTACAGCTCGCGTCAATCTTTTTGGGGCCACGAAAGTTATTTATATCGAAAGTAGTCTTTAGTGTAAGTTACTGTGTTCTCGCGGGTCCGCACAAAATGGGTCAGCGGTCCGGATGCGGACCGCGGTCCGCCATTTGGCGATCCCTGACATAGACCATAGACTCGATAAAATATTTGTTTTTACTAGCTTAGAGTTCATGAATATCGGCAAAAAAGTCGTGGAGAAGTTCGTTTATTTTAAGTTTCTTTTATTTTATGGTTTTAATAAAACGCTGCCCCCAAAACTCCCCATTGTGATTTATTTTTCCCCAGTAGTTTCCCCAAAGATTCCTTTTCCCCAGGTTTTCCCCAGTAGTCAAATTTTTCCCCAGAATTGCGAAAAAAAACCCCAATCCGGTAACACTGGAACCCCGCGGCGTCTACCAATCAGGCGGCCCGCTCGTTTTTTGACATAAGATTTTGACTTTTAAATGACATTTGTGACATTTTGATTGTTTTATGCGTATTTCCTGTTTCCGGTTAGTAGAAATAAAACTTTTTCATCTCTCCTGTTCGGAAAATAGCACTTTCCTGTGTAGATAGCCGTGTGGAAAATAGCTTATTCCATCCCTAGGGTGAAAAGTAATTTAGTTTTAATTGGCATGGTATAGAGTCAAGGCATGCAGTCAAAGCTTGGATCAAAGATTAATATACATTGAAAAACATGTTTATTATGATCTTTGATATAAAAAATATTCAATGATTCAATCTAAGTATAATTAATATATACATTAACTAATCTGTGATTAAAATATTCGGCTTCCCGCCATAATACCCAGATGACACTTTTTTTTTTACATTGTCAGTGTCATTTTTTCTTTTTGAACTCTATGCCTATTTTTTAAATTTTTGCAATTATTTTCTGTGGGGAAAATTCGATCGATATTTTTTACAAGGATTTTAATTATTTCGTATCGTCTGCTTTTTCGTACTGTTTTCATGTATTCGTGTCGTTATTCTTTCTAATCATGTTAGATGTTTGGAGAACTGTAAATTAACTGTCTTTTTGTGCAAAAACTTGAGTTTTTTTCCTTTCTCACTGTACTACATAATACCTGACCATGACATCTGCAACCACTATTGTAAATTTAAAGTTTTTCCTCACAGTCGAAATGAAAAATAGTATGTTTAACTCGGGTGAAAGCACCATTTCACTCTCGAATTATTGGCGCTCTCACTTCGTTCGAGCGCCAGAAACATCTCGAGTGAAATGGATCGCTTTCTCCCCTTGTATAACAATCTACTATTGTAATGGAGACGTGCATTTTTTAAATCTCTCCCGAATAAGTATCCAAGAAACCCAAATATACTCAGGACTGAGTTAGGCCTGCGCTATATTTTGTATATTTTTACGTGTACCTGTATTTATCAAGTTCCAGAATAACTTGCGAGGCAGTAGCGCTTGCTCCAACAGCCAGATCCGCTAGAGTGAAGTGGTCGGCGGCGAGGTACTGGCGGTGTTGAAGATACGCTTCTATTACGCTGTAAGCCTCGTCTATATCCTCCAGCTGCTTTGCCGATGGTTCGGAGACGCCGTGTAGGAGGGTGGGCAGCTGAGGCAATAAAATATTGGTAAAGATCAGTACAAACCAATGGTAAATGGCATTAATAGTAAACCAAAAAAGCCTAGTCTACAACAAAAAAAAAAAACTTTGTAGGATTACTTTCACTTTCAACGTATAAATTTAAATATGCGCCATATAACACAAAATAATTATTATCTGTTTTCGAAGTAAGGATTTTTTTAGGGTTCCGTAGCCGAATGGCAAAAAACGGATCCCTTATAGTTTCGTCAAGTCTGTCTGTCTGTCTGTCCGTCCGTATGTCACAGGCACTTTATTTTGAACCTATAAGCATCACATAGCTAAAACTTGGTAGGTAGGTGTATTTTGTTCACCGCTTTCCGATTCAGATACAAAAAGTAAGAAAAAATAATATTTAAGGGGGGGGCTCCCATACATGAAACTAAAACCAAAAAAATTTTTTGAGGTTTCTAAAACAATTTTTTCTAAAAGTGTAAGGTTTGAGATATAGACGCTTCCAAAGTGGTGAAATGGGCGTGTCCCCCCCCCCCCCCATCTAACTTTTGAACTAAGAAAGTGAAAATTTTGAAAAAAATATATGATGTAGATCTCAACAAAAACTTGCAACAAAAATTGGTTTGAAGGAGATCGAGCCAGTAGTTTTTGAGATATTGCACATTTTTATCAACCGCAAATATAACTTTGTCTTTCATTCAAACACTATGAAAAACAAAGTTATTTTTGCTGTCGCAATATATTGTGATGTTTTCGTTAAGTGAAAGTAAGTGGACCCTGAATTCAGTTAAGGGTGGCACGGAACCCTCAGTGCGCGGGTCCGACACGCACTTAACCGGTTTTTCCTTGTGTTACGAGTACCAGACAACAATTATGCCGGGGCGCGTCTCCCATAAATACTTAAATACATCCATAACACAAACCTTGCGGGATTCGAACCGTGACCGCCGGTGCAGTTCAAGAGCGCTAACCGCAGCACCAAACGTGTCGTCTAAAATTGATCTTGAAAATTACAACAAGCTCTGCCAAGATCGGGGTGGCTGAGTAAGATTCTCTACATCGAGTTTTTTTTTCAAGCGCCATATTCCATCTCTATTGCATAATTTGCAAAGCGAAACGCTAATCATTATAAAAAAAAGTTAATTATAACACTCACAGCAACAGAGGCGGCTCGAGGGAACAAGTAGGATGCGTTAAAGAACATGCACTGGTCAACCAGCGCACGAGTCTCGGCGTCTTTAGGATACAAGTCTTTGTGTGCCGCTCCATATCTTGCTAGGAGGTACTTCAGAATCGCGTGGCTGTTGGAATAAGTTACACAAGTACTAATATTAGTAATAGTAATATTAGAAGTCCTTTTACGATGTAGGTAAATGTAACTTTACGTACCATTATACTTAGAAACCAATGTTGTACTTTTTCGCTAAATAAATATATCTTTATCTTATCAAATAATAGAAAGCACTATGTGGAAGAAAAAGAAAAGACCTATACATTAGTAATGTTAATGCAATTCACCAGATACTTGCCTTTCTGATAAAATGAAGTCTCCATCGCGTAACACTGGTACAGTACGCATAGGATTAATCTGAAATAACACAAAATGTACTTAAAATTTGCTTTTATTTTGACCTTGATACATGTCGGTCGCCAGACAATGTGGAGGTACATTTAATGCCACAAGAAACATAACATGCTTAAAAAACATGATTCATGATTGTTTATTTGTTTCTTAGTTAGTATTTTTACGTTTTTAAGAAATAGGAGTCTTGACTGACAGCCACACGGAGAAAGAAGTGATTTCGTTTCCCCTATCTTTTAGAGATCTGTGGGCCTAGTTTCAGTTTTCTCCTCACATTCAATTGCGAGCGCGTTACAATTTTAAAACACTTTTTATGGGAAAGATTAAGTCTAATTAGGTGGCGCTGTATCTTTTCCATACAAAATTCTAACGGGTTCGCAATCAAAGTGGGTGGAAAAGCTCAAACTGGGCCCCTTGGTACAATAAAGTTCGTATACCTTTTTGTATGCGTCTGTCTTGTGCTCGAACCGGATAAGGTTAACGTGGCGACGCTCAAAGCGCAGCCCTAGTATGTCCCCGAGCATCATCACGGCGCGCGCCGGCGGACTGCCGGCGGCGTAGTACAACACCAGCCGAGGCATTTGAGGCACCTTCTAAAACTAATTATTTAAAACTTTTTTACAATCGAATACTTACACCATTAAAAAAAAAGAAAAAAAATCACACAACTCCAGTACCAAACATACAGGTGAAGCTGAGAACCTCCTTTTTTTAAAGTCGGTTACAAACAATATCAATAAGTATATCAAACTAAGTCTAGATTGCGTATCCTCATTTAGCATCAAAACACAGCTACAAGAGTATAAAAAATACGTGGATAACGTCCACACATAAAGGAAAATTTTGTGAAAATATTTTTGTACTTGATTTTGGTGCTGAATAAACGTTTTTTCTTTCTTTTCTTTCTTACATACACTTACCAGACTTAGCATAGCAAGCTTTATTTGACCATCATACTATCATATTATAAAATTCCAACAATATACATTACAGATTTAATTGATAACCCATTTTTTTAACTAGGTAAAAATCAATAACTATAGAATATTGCATCTAGCACCTTGACTATAAAGTGATTTTTCACCAGAAATGTGTTACCTATGGCAGCTGTGCTGCGTTTGATGTGAAAGCTAATCTACGTAACTAAGTATTTGAACATTTCCACTGATTACAAGCGGTTAAGATGTGCTACGAAGGGAGAGATCATGCCCTAGGCACAGAACATAATTTATAATATAACTCCGAGGCAAACTTAATCGATCAATCGGAACCAGTCATTAAGCAAATAAATAAAGCAGGTACTCACTTGAGAATTGAATTCGTCTTTGAGAGAGAATGGTATATAAAAATAAATAAATCCTCTCGTTCCTTGCACTATTCCACTTTATAGTGTAGCGTCGGCTCTTTCAATTTTCCAGGGCAGTCTAGCCTTTCAAAGAACTTTCGTTAATTGGAGATTATCTTATACAAAAAGTCACAACGCTCCTTATTTTGCTCGCGTCCCTGTGCCTTACAGACGAGGTCTCAAATTTGCGGTCTAGTTAGTTGATATAAATAGGTAGGAGAGGTAAGTCTAAAAACTTTTAAGTAGGGACTGATTCAAATTTCTCAAGTTTCTCACTTTTATAGTAACGTAGTTACTTCAAATATGTAGGTACCCTTGCTAAAAAGGAAAGGTTAAGGCTAAACAACCAAATAGAGTTTGCATAATGTCAGCACCTATTTTCATATTTTTAGCAGACTTCATGTTTTACATGTGTTCTCTTGGAATAAAAATTGTAGTTGTACAAAAATACGATTTTAACATAAGTTTATTTAAACTTAGACCTACTCATTCATTGTGTGGGTAAGTAATGAATAAGAATACATTAAACATTGTATTCTATTGTTTAAGAATAAGATGATAATAAGTGATAAACTGATATCAGAGATACGGGTACCTATATGACCTGACAGCAAAAAGTTAAAATATTAAAATATCAAACAAAAACGATACACATTGCAACTGTATATTAAAATTGAAAATATTTGTGATATGTAACAAGATTGTTCTACTTAAAAAATAATTAACATTTGTCTCAATTCTGTGATTGCTTTTTCGACTGACGCATGTCTCTAGCTTTCTGCATGACCTTTTTTAAATAAGCAAGTCCTTCAGCGTTTATGTTTTTGAAACACGGCATCTCTTCCAATTCCTGGATCCATTCGGCAACCCGAGGGAACCTGTAAAGATAAATCGTTTAATAACGATTATAAATTATTAGACGCGCCCTTAGAAAGGGTAAGTGTAATTCGTGACTTAGGATTAATATTAGACTCTAAATTAGACTTTCATGACCATGTGAACACAGTATGTAAAAAGGCTAGTAAAATGCTTGGCTTTGTAATCCGTACCTCTTCTCAGTTTGACAGATTGGATGTCGCAATGGTTTTATACAATGCGTATGTCCGAAGTCAACTTGAATTCGGCGCACCTGTGTGGGATCCTTATGAGGATAAATATATCCTTCTGGTGGAAAAAGTACAGCGCAAATTCGCACGTTGGCTGTATAAAAGAAAGTATGGGTATTATCCACATCTATATCCTTCCTTATTTGTAAGTGGTATGGTAGGACTAGACACATTAAAATTTAGAAGGGTAATGCAGACGATTGTACACTATATGTGTATCTTACACAATAGGCAAGGCGAAAGATTTTGAAATCCTCTTCCGTAATGCAGATAACCATCTACTGTTTACAACAAAACCTTTATTTCGGATTAAATTCGTAATAAATTTAAGATTTTGGAAATTGAAAGCCATTTTTATAATCATTTTTAAATATTGCGCGAAAACAGCTCGCCGTGTCATGGCGTCGTATTTGACGTCATACTTACGTAAACGTGAAATTTGTTGGGTGTCGTTATTGATGTATTTTTGCACTGAGGCACTGCACACCACTTATAAACTTTAGAATTCATTTTTAACACAAAAAATACGCAGTGTTTGTTAACTTTGCTGTCTAGCTGCGCGTAAACAAATTTCATGTTTACGTTAGTATGACGTCACATACGACGCCATGACACGGCGAGCTGTTTTCGCGCAATATTTAAAAATGATTATAAAAATGGCTTTCAATTTCCAATATCTTAAATTTATTACGAATTTAATCCGAAATAAAGGTTTTGTTGTAAACAGTAGATGGTTATCTGCATTACGAAAGAGGATTTCAAAATCTTTCGCCTTGCCTATAAGATAGACAGCCAGACAATTCTGAGCCAAGTAGGATTGCAGGTGCCTAATCGTTTGAGTTGGAACGCGGAGGGGTTGGTGGCGCCGCGACGGCGACCGCGCCTGTTGTGTTGGCCCTCAGCGCGCACAAAGTACGCCGCGAATGCTCCCTACGTTCGGGCTCTACGGCTTATAGGGGATATACTCGCCGACGACTATGATATTGACATATTTGCAGACAGCTTTGGTCAATGCATGCACAAAGCTGTTTTATACATAGATAGTTTGACTTCTGAGTGTTTTCAAAGTAGTATTACTGAACTGACATAACAATTTGATTACTTTTAATGATTCTGACTGACTCTAATGTGTATTTCTTCTGACATTATATTTAATTTTGGTGACATAAGCTATTGTAATTCTGATGTATCTTATTTGATTTCTATTTTGTATTTGTTGACCATTTTTACTGTGTACTAGCATATTGACGCTTTGGGCGACTGTAAGTCAGTATGTTTACTGTTAAATAAATGAAATTAAATAAATGAAAAATTACCAAATCTGAAATAAGTAAACAATGCCAATACTTCCCGCACAATATTTAATATCTCCTGCGTACCTGGCCTATCTCTCTTGAGGGCCATTACCGAAAATCGGTAGGAGAATATTATCACAGCACTCGTAAATAAAGGGTTCGTTCCACTCGCCACCCGCGACGATCGCGCTCACAACGGCCCATTATCCCGGTCAACTAGGTCCGCGAGCGTTGCGCTTGTTATGACTAGTTGACCGGTCTTGTGAGCGGTTTGGAACGTTTTTTTTACTATTCTGGGGAGAAAATAATAATAAATAAATATATCAGCAGCTAATAATACCTGTCTTTATCTAGTTCCCGCAGCAGCAGCGTTGCGGTGGCGGTGGCGCCTACGGACAGGTCGGCCAGCGTGAGGCGGTCTGCGGCTAGAAACCGTCGCGACTGTAGATACACCTCTATGACTCCGAAAGCCTCGTCAACGTCTTTAAGGCGCTCTGGGGACGGTTCGGGCTCGCCGCGAAGTAGTGTGGGCAACTGCGGAGGGCATTTTCTATATATATAAAAGAAAGTCGTGATTGTTACAACACTTATAACTCGAGAACGGCTGGACCGATTGCCATGGTTTTTGATTTGTTGGATTTGTTTCCGTCCCGAATAGCAGAATACATCATACATACATCATACATACATAAAAACAATGAAAACTCGATATGTGTAATGAATACTTAATCATTACGGGGCCGGGGCGGGACGGGGTTGGGGGCGAAACGAAGTTCGCTGGGACCGCTAGTAAGTTATAAGTCAAGGTTTTGAGTCATATTTATATTGAAAATAACAGTTAAACTAAAGTAAGCCTGTACCACCGCTGGGCAAAAGCTTTACCTCAACTTTTAGATAGTTTGAGTCATACTCCAACCCGCGGGCTCTATGCTAATTGGTGGAGAGGTATTTCGCAATTCAAGCGACTAACCTCGCCGTCGGATGTTATCAAGCCTCTGACTTAGGTAGACCGCAAATATGAGAGCTCGCCTGCGGGGCGGCGGGGTGCGGGGGGAGACGAGAGCAGGGAGCGTGAGCGGCGCGGGCGGGTGTATACGCGCCGCCTGCACCTCTAAGGCGGCGGTGCCCACCGCACATCTTAAGTATCGCATGGTGCACTCACCATGAGGGAGCCCATCCTGGGGAACAGATAGCCAGCGTTGAAGAAAAGACACTGGTCGACTAGTGCGCGCGCCCTGGCTTCGCCCGGGTAGAGGCGCTCTTGGTGAGACCCGCCGTAAGACGACAGCAGGTACTTTAGGATCGCGTGACTGAAAAACGAATAAAATATTTCTTAAATTTCATTGAATCCACCAAATCAATAGTGCCTCGCCAGCTCAAAGATGGCGAAGAGATCTAAAATATTTAAAAAAGAACCTTACGTAAACCATAATTATAGGTATTTATTTATTTTATTTACTAGCTTTTGCCCACGACTTAGTCCGCGTGGAATAGTGACTTCTTTCTCCCGTTTTTTACACATTTACCACTATATCTTTGCTCCTATTGGTCGTAGCGTGATGTTATATAGCCTATAGCCTTCCTCGATAACTGGACTATCCAACACAAAAAGAATTATTCAATTCGAACCAGTAGTTTCGGAGATTAGCGCGTTCAAACAAACAAACAAACAAACAAACAAACAAACAAACTCTTCAGCTTTATAATATTATTATATTATATTATATTAGTATTAGTATATTAGTATTAGTATTAGTATATTAGTATAGATTACACTTCATGCACAAACAAAAGGTACATATGGCGGAATTAATGCCAAAAGCATTCTCTACCAGTCAACCATTGGTCTATACAGGTATATTATTTTGCGATAGGCAATCACATGACAAATGAGCTTGATGGCACCGCGGCTCACGGGCACGAATCGATAACTTTGTAATTCATCATCTGACCATATGCATCAGGGTCAGGGTTTACATTTAATTGGTATCTTCTCCGTTTCCATATACGGGCGAGGACTCTGCCTCCTTACCACTTTCATACGTAAATCACACTCGCACACAAGAAACACAACCGGGCTTCACTAACAAAAGACGACGCGAGGTGCCAACCATTTTGGCCCTTAGACGTAACTCATAAAACGAACATAATTTTACCTTTCAGAGAGAATGAAGTCACCGTCCTGTAAAGCTGGGACAGTTCCCATAGGGTTTATCTGAAAATATAAACACAAACCTAATTAAAAAAAAAACAAATTAGAAAGAAAGAAAGAAAAAACGTTTATTCAGCACCAACATCAACTACAAAAATATTTTTACAATATTTTGCTTTTAGTTAACACTTAAAGCTAAACTAAACATTATGCACTTACTTCTAAAATAACAATCATTGGCACTGAAATTAAATACTGGGAAGGTTACACCACCAGCTTGCATAAGTACAATCAAAAAGAGCTACACAGTCTTCTAAGTACATATCCATGAATTACCTTCCTATACTGCTGAGACTTGTGCTCATTCCTCAGCAGCGCTACGTCGCGGCACTCCAGTCTCAGCGCCAGCAAGTCCGCCAGCATCATAACGGAGCGCGCGGGCGGGCTGCCTGGCGCGCGGTAGAGGACCAACGACATCGCGCCTGGAACCACACACTACGGGTTGAGATTGGGCCACGGAACTTTTTTTAAACCATCAGTCTAGTCTGGTCAGCAGGGTGATAAAAATTAGTTAAGGAAGCATTCCACAGCTGGGCAAAGGCCTTACCTCAAGTATGAGGTAGTATGAGCCATACTCCACCACCCGGGCTCAGTCCGGATTGGCGGAGGGGTGTTAGCAAGCGACCAACCTTGCTGTCAGATTTTATCAAGCTGCACATAGGGCCTCTGGTATGATTAGAATTAAACCCTGAAAATTGTACATCATTCTTATCTCAGTCCATCAGACTGATGACAGACTTGAATAAAAATTAAGGCAGCAAAGCAAGCGAGGATAATGCAATAGTTACCTTAGGCATCCATTAAATTTTATTTAGATAAGATATTATAAGTAATGGATATTTGTTTATGTACATGTAACGGTTAAGAAATTCATTTTATTTTCATCAATAAAACATTCATTTGTAGCTGGTAAAGTACCTCTATGTACCTTTCCAGATTATATTTAAGTAAGTATTAAACATTATTTCATTTTGTTAAATTCATATATTAGTATGATTACATACATATTGGAGAACACTACTTAACATTTTATTCATAGAAATTAAGACCTGGTTTGGTTTGATCAGGTCGAAGTCATTAAATATCATGATATAATACAAAGTTCAGGTATCCTCAGGCACATTGGCCTTCTCTGTTCGTCACATATTTTCACAAGGTGGCAAAAATTCATTTGCAAGCATGATAATTTTTCTAACGTCATCTTCAGATAATCTTTCTTCACTTTCTTGAACAATCTGTAAAATAAATAAGCTATCAAGTCATAATTTTAGCACTGCTGCCAAAAAATTTGTAGTTTTTTTATTAAAAATTCCAAAAATTACACATAGAAGCTTTTAATAGATAGATAACTCTTACCAGCTGTATTTCCAGTTCTGTGCGCGGTGGAGTGTTCACCATCATTAGTTTCTCAGTTTTTGTAAGTTTGAAATCTTTCATTGCTTCTAAAAACTTTGTTATGGCTTGAGCACTCTGATTTTTGCAGTCGGAGTTTTGTAAAAAATGAACTGTCTGAAATTAATAAAGAAAGAAAGAAAACTTGGTAGGTTGTTATATGTGTTAATGATTAATGTTTGAATAAAATTAACTCAAATCAACCTGTTGCAGAACCTAAAGTAGAAGGTATGAAAAGTTTCAGAGTGGGTATGATAAGTTTAACAGTGGTAACTAATGACACAAACTGTTTTTTTTTAGTAAATACATCCTATCCCAACCCACAAAGGCACCCTCTGACAATCAGTGTTGTGGTGTGCGTTCTGTTGCCACAACTAATGCTGAGCGGATGCTTTAGTTCTTCCATAGTGAGAACTAAGTGTGTATTGGCAAATTTCTTTACCAAATTTGCTAGTAAAGTATCCAAGTGTTTTTCTTGCCATATGCACTATACTCTCGATTGAAATAAGTATACAGTTCCAAAGGCAATTTCAAAGAACTTACTTCATATGTTACAGTTGCCAGTGACCCTTCTCGTTTGTGTTTTTTCTGGGTGTTGTCTTTGAGTTGCTGTAATATTTGCATCACTTCAAAATTGCACAGGAATGCAGCATTTGCTTTTGTGCTGAAAATATCCAATTCAATTTATCAAAGGTTTATCTATATAGTTCAGGGATTACAGTGTCTCTTCTTATTATTAAAAACAGGCTTGCAAATTGTTTGCTAGTATGTAGGAGGTCAAACTATGCATCACCCCTATGTTTAAGTTGACCACCAATAAAAATGACAAGGAATCACAAAACTTTTAAACTGATAAAAATGAAAGTCTAGTAAATAAGTTCAAAATAGAAGGCAATACTCACGTCTCCATAATGATGCACTTCTATATTATTCCAACCAAACGTATGTCACACTAGTATTAAAACAGCAAGTTGGTATGTATTAATTACACAAAAAATATGGAAATATTTAGAGTTTTATCTTCAATAATTTGTTAATGATAATAATGACTTGTGGGTACCTCTTAAATCGCCCCTAAATTATAGGTATCCTGGACAGTGCGACACAAACTTTAAAGAAAATAGTATTTATTGAAAATTATAACATGTAGTAATTCATACATGCAGGGAAATTATAATCCAATCCAATGTTAGAAAATTCAAGTTCATCTTTCCATTTTGTTGGAAAAGGCAAAGGTTCACAGATTAGTAAGAGTATGTCCAAGATGATGTAATTTTGAGTATGTCTACAAAGGTTTAAACTATACAGCTTAATGTAGTTCGCTTTTCACAGTAATGACAGTCGGTTGGGTTCAGCAGAAAACATCATTGGGTAAGCGCTTACAATAATGCCAGCGCTTTTACTACCCAGCAATGTCGTACACTTTTGCTTACAAAAAATAACATCATAATCATCATATCATGATGCTATTGAGTAAAACAACTAATCAGCCAGTGTGTTCTGGAAAATGAATAGCATGGTCAGTAGCGATGGGCGTTAATAACCGTAACTAGTTATTTAAGCAGTTACGAGCCCGTACAGTGATCACTCGTTATCCTTCACAACAATAACTAGTTACATTTATAACGCCATTCAAACGATTATCACAACGCTCTGGGCCCTGTTTAATAAACATTACAATCCGACAATTTTGTAAATAACTTACATATTTGTTAAGTTTTATGACAAGTGCTGTTCAATAAACCTTACAAATATGTAGAAAATCTATAAGTAAAAACCTTACAAATATTGTAATTATAAATGCTGTTTAATAAACGTTTACATATGTAGAAAACGCCTGTAGAATTTGATGACAATATTGTAGTTACAAATTTGTAGTTGTAAGTTACAATTTACATAAAATGTAAGATTTTGTTGGGGTAGATTTCATAAATCACATTTAGTGGCATTGTTTTATAAAAGTACTTTCTTATTTGTTTAATTCGTAACGAAAGTCATGGACATAGTAAAAAAAAAATTGATTGTGTCTCTATATGAGAATAAGGATATTTTATTCGGTAGGTTTATTGAAAAACTTACTAACGATATAAAAATAAAAAATTGGAGACATTTTTTATAAAAAACCTAAACTTTTGTAATTAATTGCTAGTAATGACCAATTTTAATGATAAGTAAAGTAAATACTCAGTTTTCATTAAAATTTGCCATTATTAGCAATTAATTGTAAAAGTTTAGGTTTTCTAAAAAACATAATAAGTATTCTAAAAATGGAAATTCGTCTAAGAAATAAAATAAACGGTCTATACTACTTTCGCCTCCAAGCTTTGCACCCATCTTCAAGTCACTTACCCTGTATTATCTTTATATTTATTCAAATTGTCTTTATTTGTTAGGTTGAGGCAAAATTGTAAAGTTCTGACACAAGGCGAGTCTACCTGTAGGAATTGTAATACAATTTACAAAATATGTAAACTTGTAACTACAATTATGCGTTCAATAAAGCAGTTTTCCCTACAAATATGTAAATTGTCACCTGTAGAGAGAAAATGTTTATTGAACAGAAACTTGTAAAATTGTAGGTACAATTCTACAATTTTGTAGATTTTCCACCATGGTAAATTTGTAAGTTGTATTCTTTATTAAACAGAAACTTGTAGAATTGTAGCCTGTAATTTACAATTACAATTTACAATTTGTAATGTTTATTAAACAGGGCCCTGGGCCCTGTATAATAAACATTACAATTCGACAATTTTGTAAATAACTTACATATTTGTTAAGTTTTATTACAAGTGCTGTTTAATAAACCTTACAAATATATAGAAAATCTACAAGTAAAAACCTTACAAATATTGTAATTATAAATGCTGTTTAATAAACATTTACATATGTAGAAAACGCCTGTAGAATTCGATGACAAAATTGTAGTTACAAATTTGTAGTTGTAAGTTACAATTACATAAAATGTAAGATTTTGCTGTCAATTATTTTTTTAATTAACGAGGGTGGATTCATAAATATTAAGTAGCATAATGCTTTGTAAAGTACTTTCTTATTTGTTTGATACGTAACGAAAGTCATGGAGCATAGTAACAAAATATTGATTCTGTCTCTAATATATGAGAATAAGGATATTTTATAGGTATTAGGATATTCGGTAGGTTAAGTGAAACACTTACTCAAGATATAAAAATAAAAAAGTGGAAAGACATACAAAGACTGGAAATACCTACGTGATACAACGTGGCAAAACTTTAGAAAAAGGACCATCGTAAGTAGATTTTTAAGTTATTGGAATAGTTAATGTTTATATTTATGTAATTTTTATATATTTATTTCGATTTTCTTTACTTATTATGTCGAGGCATAGAATTGTAAATTTCTGACACAAGGCGAGTCTACCTGTCGGAATTGTAATACAATTTACAAAATATGTAAACTTGTAACTACAATTATGCGTTCAATAAAGCAGTTTTCCCTACAAATATGTAAATTGTCACCTGTAGAGAGAAAATGTTTATTGAACAGAAACTTGTAAAATTGTAGCTACAATTCTACAATTTTGTAGATTTTCCACCATGGTAAATTTGTAAGTTGTATTCTTTATTGAACAGAAGTTTGTAGAATTGTAGCCTGTAATTTACAATTACAATTTACAATTTGTAATGTTTATTAAACAGGGCCCTGAAGTTAAATTGAATTCACTCTTAAGTAAACGGCATAGCGTAGATGTTTAGTTGGCATCACTCCTTACGCAAAATCACTGGTTTTACGTTACTCGTTATGACAAGTTGAAAACGACGTTTTACATTGACCATCCTACACATCGTTTTCATAATATGAAGGAGTAAAACGAGTAATGTATTAAGCGTCATAGAAAAGGGTCGTAACAAAACGCGTGATAGCTTGGTTGCGTGAATGAATGAAACAACTATAGAACGCGAACGTAAGTGTGAACGAAACAGGTATATTAACACGTTTGCTTCAGATCGTTGTAAAAAATAACTAGTTTTAAAAATCACTAGTTATGAAACCGGTTACTGGAAATCACGTAACGGTTACGTTACGTTATCTCAAAAACCGATAACGACCCATCGCTAATGGTCAGCGCTTAGCGCCTTTAGATCCACCATTGTAGTAGCTCAGTGCTTAGCCAACTGTTTTCTACTAGATAAACACACTAGAGCAGCTGACATTGACAAGTTTTTTCCTTTTTAAAAGTTTAACGGCTCTGGAGTCTGGACTGGATGAATCCTTCCTGCAACACATTGACAAGTGATATGTCATTGACGCGGCTGTCCGATTTTTTAAAATTTACATTAAAACTTAACGGTCTCGGCTGTAAACTACACAAAACCAATTCTTTAGTGGATAAATTCTTTAGAAACCCTTACCTAACTTTCTTCCTCCTTACTTAGCTCATTAATCTAGGTGTAAATTTAAGGAAGGCTAAGTCAGAAGATCACATCCCAATAAAAATCATATAAAAACCTTCCAGTTCCAACAGTGCATACAAACGGAACACCAAACTGTACCGAATGTATGAAGGATGCACAAATGCATCTTAATTCTTCCTTCAGTAGGTACATACAATAAATCATTACAATGCTTGTGCAGTTGATTTTTCAGTTCGATAGGTCTTTTTTTAGTAATGAATGAGCTACGTACTGAAAGCAGTGCCGGCAGGTCCTGTTTGACCATTATTTATTACGGCATAGCTAACTAGTTTTACTAATAAACAATACTTTCTCGACCATCAAGATTCAATATGGAATAGCGAAAGATAAGTATATTTAACATTCGTAATTAAACAGTTCACAATGATGCCTTTACGATTTCTAAAACACGCGTTTGGAACAAGTTTTAGTAATGCTATTGTGTGTAAACTTCGAAATATATCTCAATATAGTTCTAGTAGTGGAGTATCAAAGTTGGAAACACCAATCAATACTTATTACAGTCACTACTTACAATTGGAATTACCAGAAGATAAAATATTTGCCACTTATGTTTGGATTGATGGTAGCGGCATTCAAATGCGTTCAAAGGACCGGATACTGGATAAAGTTCCATGTGACTTAAAAATGGTTCCGAAGTGGTCATTTGATGGAAGTTCTACGGGCCAAGCCACCACAGATAATTCGGATACTTTACTTATTCCATCGGCAATATATAGGGATCCTTTCCGAAAAAGCCCTCACATCATAGTGCTCTGTGAAACTTATTACAGTGATGGCAAACCAACACCGACTAATAATAGGGCACACTGTGCTAAAATACTTAGCAAAATTACAGACCAAGATCCTTGGTTCGGTATAGAACAAGAGTATACAATGTTTGACACTGACTTATGGCCACTTGGTTGGCCAAAGTTTCGTGGCTATCCTGCAATCAAATCAAAATTTTCATACTGCGGAATGGGTGAACATGTAGCTGGTAGAGAAATTGCTGAATGTCATGCTAGAGCCAGTGTTTATTCTGGTATGGATTACGGTGGATCAAATGCGGAGGTTATGAAAGGATCGTGGGAGTTCCAAGTTGGGACTACACCAGGTATTAAAGCAGCAGATGATTTATGGATAGGTCGCTATTTATTAGGACGAATAGCAGAACACTTTGGAGTCATCATAAGTTATCACCCAAAGCCAGCAGGGGAAGACCAACCAGGTATAGGGTGTCATCATAATTTCAGCGTTAATAAAATGCGGTGTGATAATGGCATCAAGGAAATAGAAAGAGTATGCGGAGTATTATGTGAGAAGCATAAAACAATTATGCCAAACTACGGCCTTGGGAATGGTGAAGAAAATCGAAAAAGGTTAACGGGGAAATTTGAAACAGCATCTTTCGATACCTGTAAATGGGCCGTGGCGGACCGTGGTGCTTCAATAAGGCTACAAAGAAGCGTAGTTTCTAAAGGAAAAGGTTTTCTCGAAGATCGCAGACCTGCAGGTGACTGTGATCCTTATAAAGTGTGTGCTATATTAGCGGAAACGTGTACTTAAAGTATTACTTGATATTTACCTACGTCCTTTTGCAATTTTTTACGCAACTCTAGTCTAGACCTAGACCTAAAAGTTTCTTGACAAAATCTTTTTGTGGAATTTGCCTCCTTAGAATTCAATGTCATTTACAAATATATAAAATTATAGAATTTCATCGCGATTGTCATTTATCATTCCGTCCCAGAAAGAATCCCAGAATGTCAATAGTGTCGTAAAATTTTCTGTTGAAATATATTAAAAATTAAACAAAATTGTTTGCGTAAATAAAAATAAAGATGGAATACTTATTAAAATGTGTAGGCGGTATACACCGCTATACTGCTCCAACAGTTATATTGAAAAGAACGTTGTTGAAGCACTCCATAAATCACATCATGAACAAGAAAGTCATGGACAGGTATGTCAGGCTGCCTTCTCCCTGCAATAAAGTACTGGCGACGTATGTATGGATCGATGGTTCGGGTATCAACATGAGGTGCAAGGACCGGATCTTGAATTGTGTCCCTTACAACGCCGACGCTGCTCCAGGCTGGGCCTTCGATGGCAGCTCGTGTGGACAGGCCAGCACGGATAATTCCGACACCAAGCTGAAGCCGGCAGCTGTATGCAAGGACCCATTTAGGATGGAACCACATGTGCTTGTTCTATGTGAAGTATATCAAGGCGATAAAGGCGAACCGGTTCCAACTAATCACCGCAAGAAATGTAATGATTTATGTGAGAAATACAGAGATGAAGAACCCTGGTTTGGTTTAGAACAAGAATACACCATGTTGGATGTGGACGGTTGGGGCTTAGGGTGGCCTAAAGGCGGCGGTTTTCCAGCTGTGAAGTATCAATTCTCTTATTGCGGAGTTGGAGCAAAATACATAGCTGGAAGAGATATAGCAGAGGCTCATACCAAGGCCTGTTTATATGCCGGCCTCGACTTTGAAGGTACTAACGCCGAGGTGATGTTCGGATGTTGGGAATTTCAGATTGGTACCACTGTGGGTATAAAAGCTGCAGACGATATGTGGCTGGCCCGGTATATAATGGCACGTGTTGGTGAAGACTATGGTGTAGATATCACATATCACCCTAAGCCTATGGGAATGCTTCATCCCGGAGTTGGTATGCATCATAATTTTAGTACAAAGCGAATGCGATCTGATGGTGGGTATGCATTCATTGAGGAATGCATCAAAAGGCTAGAGAAGAATCACATGAAGCATATGCTGGCCTATGGTATGGAGGAAGCAACCAACAGAATGCGGCTGTCGGGAAAGTTTGAAACCGCTCCCTTTGATAAATTTTCGTGGGGTATAGCAAATAGAAAAGCCTCTATTCGTCTTCAAAGACATATTAAAGAAAAGGGCAAAGGTTTCATGGAGGACAGAAGGCCAGCCGGCGACTGCGACCCGTACCGGGTTTGCGGACTGTTGTTGGAAACTTGCCTGGGCGGTGGCGGCGGTGGCAGCTCCAGCTGCTCGAAACCAAACCCCTGCAAGAAGTAGACGTAATTACCCAGTGTCAGTAATTTATTATGTAAAATTTTAACATTACTTCGTCTTGTGATGACTTGAACATTTTTAAATTTTTACTGAGTATCTGTTTTTTATGTTTGACTAAATAAATTCAGATGCCCAATTATGGCAGTTTATTTTCAAAGCTTCAAAGCCATTCCACCCTTTTCCAATGACATAATCGGAGGGTATCCATAAGATGATGAATACTAGTATAATGGTTTTTGTTTGCCCACTACATCGTAGCACACCATCATGTCATGACCATAAAAAAAGTACTCTTTGTATTGAAAACTGACGACATTGCTGGGTCCCAAAGTAAGCGGCGCGTCAGCGTCGGTGGTTCGGCGTCGGCGACCTCGGCGTTGCCTTCCCGAAGTCAACCGAACAACAACCCTTACTTATCTGTCTTTCTTTCTTGTGAGTGACAAGTGACAACAACCACACTCACAAGAAAAGTGTGAAAGTGTGAAGAAGTGCATTCTCTAAATACATTCTTTATTGCACTTATAAGATGTAAATCTACATATTATAAAGAGGAAAACTTTGTTTGTTTGTTTGATTGTAATGAATAGGCTCATAAACTACTGGACCGATTTTAAAAATTCTTTCACCATTCGAAAACTACATTATCAACGAGTAAAATAGGCTATATTTAATTTTGAACAAAAATATGGTTCCGTAAGATATTAGGGTTTTTCGGACACAAGGTGTAAAAAATCAACCAAAAAAGTTACTTATTTTGCGTACCCTGCCTAAACTATTAAAGATAGAACCATAAAATGTTCTAAGTAATTGTAGATCTTATAAATATCTACAAAAAAGTCCGCGACACACTATACCTATCTATGTCGAGTGAGGCACAATAACCATTTTTTTATTGAAAAATCTTGATTTTTTTTTGGACTACATTTAAACGCGTTTATTTTACTCAAGCTATTAATCCTTATCAAAATAAATTATTTCATCAAGAGGGTACAGTTAATGTAAATAATATTTGGTCTTTGAATTATTAAAATTGGACGTTTGGTTCTGAAGTTATAGCGACATCCACGCGGGCGGAGTCGCGGGCGACCGCTAGTATAACATATAACAATATACATACATATAAAATATAACAACATGTTTCTTGTGAGGAGGGCGGAGGGGTTCCATTGTAAACTATGGAGTGCGTTATCGAGTATATCTCTTGGTATATGAATATAACTATTTCCAAGTGAATAGGCAGCTTTACTTTTTTATTTTTATCTATTATAACTTGTTATGATGATAATCCCTATTACACACACACACAATGCTTGTTTGTATGAATCTTAGATTATGAATGTCTTGCTTGCTTTGAGTATATAGCCCTATATACTCAAAGCTTGCTTGCGTCGCTGTGGCCACCAAAACCATACAGTATTATATTATCTGTGATCATTACCTACCGCTCCGCTGCGCTGCCACGCCCGCCTACTTTGGGACCACGGCCTACATCCCAAATTCTGAGTATATTTATCATCAACTTTAATTAGGACAATTATCTATTATTGCATTGTTATAGAAGTATTTTAATCAATTTAAAAACTAAACGATAAAGCATTTTTAAAAATATTTATTGACCAAAGACAACTATGATGTTCAATGGCTATAATGTTAAATCCATACCCCAAACTTTTTTACCATAAATTTAAAAAATCAGCGATACGCCATTTTTGTTCTTTTCTCTATTCCTTTCGTCATATGGCGTTCTAGTGTGTTTCGCGTTCATCCGCCATATTAAATGAAATCAATAAAACAGGACAAAAATGTCGCCCTACTAAAGTGCGTAAAACAATCCAATAACATCCAGTTTTTGTGTGGTTAAATCATCAAGAGGATCACAATGGAAAATTCCTACGGTGTGGGGGTTGTGAACAGATACGCTCTTTTTTTTGGACGATGAGTCCCGATCCTCTTGATGCGTTAAAAGCGCGAGAGCAGGCTAAGGAGCTCAAAAAGAAGACCAAAGAAGCTGAAAAAGAAAATAAGGGCAAGCCTGAAGCCAAACC
>OY757257.1:12018102-12072713 GCA_963584085.1 Pyrausta aurata | reverse complement strand
ATAAACATTTACAATTTGATTTTAAGTGAAGTTGTACCACTAGTCCTTGCAACTCATTATAAATACTTATTTAGATGTAGGGTAGTTAAAAGATTACATAGGTCATAGGTACAATAAATTATAAATTAGTGACGTAAAGCGTAATATCTAAATAAGGACTCAAGTCCCATTTCACAGCCACAATATACTTCACTTACAATAAAAGCGTTATTAAAGTACAAATCTTGTTTATGATGATAATCGAATAGAAGTGGCGCGCGTATACCGTATGATGGATGGACGTCTACGCTAGGGCTAGGCAGAGGCACATAACCAACTTGCATCGAATCTAAAATCTACCTTTTTCGGCCGCCGGTCACATTCAATTGACTCATTATTTACATCAACCAATTTATAGTCAGAAATATTTACATCTTGCATCGCTCTAAAGTACCTACATCTGCGTTTCCGAAAGCGAAATCAGTAAGGTCGACTCATGATACATATTGGCTAGATAATTAAATGAACATGACCGGAATTCTACGAATCAATAAAATAAAATAAATTAGTCTTCGATCTTGTCTTTCACCCGCCACCAGATATTTGGCGGAAAGTAGCAGTGATATTTATTTACAAGTATTAATGATTATTACCTGCTACAATTTGTGGTTGGTGACATACATAATAATAATTGTCTCCTCAGAAGCATTGTTTTTTTTATAGACGGACACTTATTATCTGCCTGTGTTTGTTTTTAGTTGGTCTAGAAAGTCTAGGAAGGCAAGTCACGGGTGCTAGGAAAACAAAGTTTTATAACTCCGTTCTATGGAAGTGAGGCTCCAGACATGATCACTGAAATACATATAACTAACTAATAGTTACGAATGTGATAAAGCCATAGCAACCGATATCGTCTAATCGAATCGTGGCCTGGGTCACCCGCGCCCATTAATTGCGAATAGAGTTATGTAATATGATTTGGATTCGGATGTGTTATCCTATCGGGAACGATCATATTTGAAGACCAGCGAGCGAGGATTAAATATCAGGAAAAAGAAAGCTCCATGAGTTTTAATAACGAAGCTGCACTCTTGACTGCTGCCTTCATCAGGCCCAGATAGTTTCCTTCGATTAATGATTCACTGCAAAGTGAAAACGAGCGTTTTATTTTTTATCAATCTCTTCGAGTTGACAGATTTTAGTTGTTCGTTCGATTTTTGAACGTAATAAAAATCTAGATGCCGATCTATTCAAAAATAGAGTGGCTCCTGCACATCAACAAAGTGGCCATCGAGATCGATTAAATTTCGGCCGTCTACTCGATGCCAAAAGTGTTGGTCTCTTCGACGGCCAGTAACAGTTTCTCGTAGAGCAGATGCGGCGTGGGGTACGGCGGGAGGTCGAGCCGGTTGAAGCAGGTGTGTGCGCGGGGCAGGGACTCGACGCGGCCCCAGCGCTCCACGCAGAAGCGCCGCGGCCCCGTGGAGCCCCGCAGCGCCGAGAACCCTTCGTACGGGATCGAGGAGGTGCCCGTCACGAATTGGACGAGACGTAGACGCTGCTCGTTTGTGAACCTGCGGAGGATAATGATCGTTACAGAGTATGCACATTTCTATTTATATGGTAAAAAATATGTAGTTAAAATCGTTTAATTGAATACACGATCAATAAGTTATTACATTATACGCTTAATGATTTATTTATTTTAAAATAATCGTCTTGCAAGAGGAAGCCGCTTAATAGATGAAATCCTAACAGAATTGATTTAAGTTAATAGATTAAAACTTTTTTTTGCATATTATTTATGCCTTTAAATATGTATAATTGACAAAAGCCTTGGAATGGCATTAGCGTTATTATAATATACCAGAGAAGACAAACATACTAAGCACTTTCCCTTCTCTTAACCTAATCTACCTTATGGTAGGTTATGTCAATGTACCACGTGAGCGGAACCACGTGGTCTATAACTATATTGAAAATGGTATTTATGGGATGTGTGGCATTATTGTGTCTTAAATGCGAAAATAATATAGAAAAGTAAATTAATAATATTTTAAGTAATGATAATAACTTAAATGAATTGCGAATAAACACGGATACGAAGGTATCGATCGTGGTGTCTACTAAGTATGGCTAACTTTAAAATTCCACGCGTCATTCCATTCTACTGGTTTTTAGATAATATTTCTGACAGCGGGATAATATTTCTGACAGCGGGATAATATAGACAAGTAAAAACAATCTGGTCCATTAATTGTCCTAGTAGGCTTAATCAATTTAGTTAGGTACAACCGAGGCCTCTCGCGCGCGCCTAGTCACTTCAAAAAAAAAATAGGCAAGGTGCAAGTGTTATTGACTCTAAGGTCTACACCGCAGCATATGGCTGCGCTAGGAAGAAAAATATTTGTATTAAAAACTATGTTCCTGTTCCCACTAGATTGTCGTCACCGACTAACACCGTCGCGTTTCATGCACGGAGCGTGTCTGCTACGGCAAGATACGCTGTAGATCCGTTCAGTTGGCAAAGAGCGTATCGTGTTTCGGTTTGACACGCTCCCAGCAGTCATGCTATGGTACGGTGTAGTGTGGTCACCTCTTAAAGGTGAGGTCCTGGTAGTTCTAGTTGTTGTTACCTGTCGATAGCCTGCCAGAACCACACGATGACGGGGTGCGCGTCGTGGTACCCGCCGCGGTACTCGGTGTTGGCGCGCCAGTCGGCCACGTCCAGCTCAGGAGCGCCAGCTATCACCAGCTCCAGTTCCCGCGCGTCGAAAGCAGCCACTAGCCGGGGGTCTACAACCTAATAAATAACAAGTAAATAAGCCATTTAGTTTATGAATTTATGAACATTTAACACTCACTCAAATATATTTAAATAAAGGCGCAAGATAAGTAGTTTATAAAATGAACGTAAACTATTACCCCCATATTCATAATAACTCAAACGGTCTTTTTTACCTATTTTAGTTATTACACTGTTTTGTCTCGTTCTTTCTTGGCACTGTCATCATTTGACAGAAAGTGACAAAACAGTGTACTATTATATATTCTGTGGTAATAGCTAAAATAGGTTTAATCAGTCAGGTATCAAACGAATGTCGAGAGTCGCATAACAATGGCATTTTTATTGTGTCTCGTTTACACATACTTGACGAGTTAAAAGACCGTTTGAGTTATTTATTATGAATAAGGGGGAATGTATTCTTTTTTCCTGTTGCTAGTTCATCCGGACCATCTCACATAAGTCTAATTAAAGGCGGTTTATCTTTTTGATATTAAAATTAAATAAATGAACGGATTCTTCAGACTTAATGAAAGAGGAACCCTTAATATATTTAAGTATCATAATGAAATGTTATGCAATTAGGATCATTTATGGCGCAATACCATTAATTTGGTACAAATAATGAAATTCACGCGTGCGTTGCGTATGACCACATGACGCAGCATTGTATGCCGTCAAAATGCTACATTTAGTACGAGTAGTTGTAGGCAGATATAGCAGTAGGTGCGGCTCACTTCCGCAATAGTGCGAATTCGCATCGATAACATCTGTCAATACAGTGATAATGACTGCCAACATCTAAATCTGTTTATTTCAGAACGGTAGGCACAAAAAGAAGGACCGCAATCCGCAATCAACCATAATATAAAAGTTAGGCCCTTACGTTTCAAACTTGCAAGCTGTATTTTTTGCATTGTATTGTTGTGTACTGTTCACTTTTAGATTCAAAAAGGTAACGCTGAATCGATTTTGATAACATGCAGAATTTAGGAGGTCATAGTTTATCCGCAAAGATTCGTGGAATTGCTAGAAATTCAATAATAAAAAGTCTCTGCTACGAGGTTAACACTATAAATTGTAGTGAAACTTGTTTATTCACACATCAGAGTGATTTTACTGTGCTCATATTATTTGTCGTTCGTGTATCACTTTGTCGGGCATTCGCATTACGTCGCGACGTGCACTACTATCTGCCAAGACCGGTGACAAATGACAACAACAATCGTTCTACAGTCTCTCATTAGTATCTCTATTTAATTAGTACTTGACAATCGACATGTGAGTTGGAAATACATACAATGATATTGTATTAATAATACATACTTACAATAATATAGTTATACCAGGAATTGGTGCACAAATGTTTACACTGCGCATATGTACTCGAGGTCATTCGCGCCTAACCACCTTAAGAGCCAAAATCGCCTGCACCTCGTGTCGTCTTTTGTACTTTAAAGTGACGAGCGTTTTCGTGTAGTGTTTGCAAGCGATTTTCATCGAAAAGTGGTTAAGCGCGAGAGTGTCGACCGTACGTATTTTGGTATAAAACTCGGATTCCGAAGTTACAAATCTTTTGAAAGTATCGCGAGAGTACAAACTTTTATCATGCAGCGTCTCTCGTATTATTACTAGTCGAGTGTAGCTAACTAGACGATTGGTGTAGGTCGTGATAAAGAAATACTGCATGTTGACATAAACAAGTCATTATTGTATGACGTTGGCGATATACGCGTAAATATACTCATACATACTCGTAGTTGAGCGACGAGTGGTAGGATACCGGTTTAATAATAACTGCTGTTAAAAATCCCCAGAAATCATACATAGGCTTTATTAAATTAGTTCAAATCAAATCAAATTAAATACATATTTATTTGGATAAAGTCCTGTACTCATACATAGTTGAGCGACGAGTAGTAGGATTCCGGTGTAATATTAACTGCTATTTTTTAATTCCCCAGAAATCATGCATAGGCTTTATCAAATTAGTTCAAATCAAATCTAATAAATTAAATCTTTATTTGGATAAAGTCTTATCTTAACTCATATATAAAACATATAATGGATGCTTTTAAGTCACAGTTACAAAGGAGGTAAGTAGCAGCACCCTTTTGTGGACAGTTATACAGTATGGGGAATGAATTGAAAGTCTTCGGGAAGAGGTCGCATACATGTTTTTTTTAGAGAGAAGATATGAAAAGAAAATGTAATACATACCTCATGGAACCCTCTAACAAGCCACTCTGTTTGCTCAGCGACGCCCCTCTCCACTCTCCACCGCACCACTCTTTCCAGGTACTCCTTCTTGTTCCGCTCCGTGACGGCTATATCCCTCCCGCCCGGCTTGAGGTCTCGCTCTAAAACCCGACCGTCAGCTAGCCGCTCGGAGACGGCGAACGTTAGTTCTAGGGAGGACACGCAGCGGGCTGACTGTAAAAGAAAGATAGAGATGTTTAAAATTTGATTCTGAGTTTTTTAGCAGTTATACCATTAATTTTTGGATGTTACAGTAGCGGCGCTACAGGCGAGCTAGCAGCTTTCTAGTTTGGGAGCTACTACAGAGATCTAGTTCATGATCTACAAGTGTTGTAGCTCATAGGCTCAATTCTATCGGCAGTGCGTATGTGAGCCACGATTCGAACTCGCTAATCGGTACCTATCTTGTGAGCTACAGGCTTATATAGCCTACAACATATGAGCTACTGGCGAGGTAACCCGTGGTTAAACTTGAGCTACGTCTCGCCTCGGGCAAGTAACCATGCACCAGCACAAGCCAAGCGCACGTTGAGCTATAGGCGAACACGAGTTCGCTTGTAAACCACAAGTATCTAATCTTGAGCACTACAGGCGAGCTAGATTGTGAGCTCAAGGCGAGCTAGATCGTGAGCTCCAGGCGAGCTAGACTGTGAGCTTCAGGCGAGCTAGATTGTAAGTTCCAGGCGAGCCAGCACTAGTAGTTACCTGCAGCCAGCGCAGCGAGGCGGCGAACTGCGCGTCGAGCGCGTCCACGTCCTCCAGCGCGGGCGGCAGCCGCAGCAGCGCCCGGTACAGCGCGCGCGTGAACCACGCCTCGAGCAGGTAGCCGTGCACGAGGGCCAGCCCCAGCACGCGCCCGGAGAAACGGAACCTAAACAATAGAGATCATTTAGATCATTTATTTAGTTCATTTTTCAATAGTAACACAATGCATATTATTTTCATTATACTGCCATACTGTGTAACAGTTTATCGGCAGAGATCTCGTGGACATACTCGCAATTATGTTAGCATCCAGTAACTACAAGTCCGTAGAGTTGCTAGAGAGTAGAAAAGATATTCAGCTGCCTGCAAGGTGGTGGACACGAATGACTAAGTTAGAAAGAGAGACAAATCGCGGTACCCTAAAGGTGTCTCCACACTGCTTGGCGGTTTTGCCGGCTGCTTACGACTTGACTTGTCAGATACAAAGCAAATTATGCCGCCGACACTGCCGTCAGCACCGCCGGGTAGTGTGGAAAATCTTTATTTATTTATACTTTTTCATGACAGATATTCCACAAAGGATACCGTTAAAAAAGAGGTTTATAAAACTTCGTACGTCCGAACCATGGTAAAAAGTAGTTTATAAAGGTTTCAACAAACATTACATTATACTCGAAACTCTATAACAAGCAAATATGTACCCAATCGAAACTCAATCCGTCTTTGTGAGTTTTTTTTTCAAACGTGTACGTTAGTTACGCACCAATTGAAAGTCCGGGATCGTGTTACACATTGTTTTGGTGTTGTGTCACACGGAGATGAGCAAAAAACTCTGGAACTAACGTTTGACGGGATCCGAGACAAAATGTGTGTGTGTTGGGATTCAAAATAATTTATCCAGATACAGTATTTTCTCTCAGTAAAGCAGTAAAATATGTGACGTTTAGTCCCATACCAACTGCTTTTCTGACTAACAAATAGTAAAAGAGTTTGATAGGAAGGTGTAAGGTGTTTGCTTAGCTGAGAGGACATTAATGTTATTAATTACTGCTAATAATAAATAAAATAATAACATTCATGTTATTTGCTACGATCAGAACCTATATCAGGTATAACTAAGTGAACATGTCTATCATAGAATACATTGAACACATGTGTCTACTGTATACAGCATGCACTATGATCTATGTAACATGACACTGCGCGCGCGCCGCCATCGCCACCGGAACTGAGGCGGGTAAATATAGAACTAAGACACCGTGCACTGAAAGCACAAATCGCACCCCGCCGTATACGCATGACGCCATAAAGCCGTGCATGTAGGTCACACTAGTCTTGTTATGTCCTTTAAATAGTTTATGTTGAAATACCGAGAGCAAACTCGTACTTTGGTAGTGTCGAATTACAATAACAATTATCCAAAAAAATATTTAAAACTTATTATTAACTAGCGGTCCCAGCGAACTTCGTTTCGCCCCCAGCCCCGTTTTATGGATAACTAGCTTTTGCCCGCGACTTCGTTCGCGTGGACTTCAGGTTCGTCCCGTCTAGTCTAGTAATAAGTAAGAAATACGGTAACTAAGCACTGCAGAGCCCTAAATTGTAGCCTATATGTTATTCTGATGTATAAGCTATATTGTGGTAAAGTTTCATTCAAATCCATTCAGTAGTTTTTACGTGAAAGAGTAACAAACATCCATACATCCATACAAACTTTCGCCTTTATAATAGTAGTAGGATTCTTTGCTAAAAACCTCACGGAGCCCGAGACCGTTCCAACGAATGCAAAACCGTGGAAATCGGTGCGTGCGTTCTGGAGTTATAGCGCCAGGGAGGAAAACCAGACTTATTTTTATATAGTAGATTTCACAGAAATTGCGTTTTAAAAATACATCACCAATCATCTCTGTATCTACTTGTAAGTATTGCGAAAACAACATGCTATAAACTTCTAGTGCTGTTTAGTAGATAAACAACATTCAATCATCAAGACAGCTTGACCCACATTTCTTAATTTTTCCCTGAATAATAAATAGGTGTGTCAGGCAGGAGTTCAGAACTCAAATAAACAGACTGCTTTTATTTTAGTTGTATTGTACGACTCGTAGTATTGAAGCTGCTGATAGAATTCCTTGGGGGCGCTGCAGTAATAAGTAAGAGTACTTAACTAAAAAGTTATAAACAGCATTGTAACTGTAGGGTAAAAAACCTATTACAAAAAAGTTGTAGGTTTTATTTAATCATGACTGTAGGTTTACCAAAAGCTTGAGTCAAAATAGAGGTGGCGCCTGAGCTTTACATTTATTTAACTTCGCGATTAAACCCTCACGGATGTGTTAATCTCTTTTGAAATTATTTTTTTACGCAACTGCCGGCGTCCTATCGATCCCTAAGCGTTTAAATTGATTCCTTCTCAAACAGCTTGCTTGTATATTTCTTAAAACTATCCACCGTATATTACAATGACCCATTTATAATTATCGTTTCACCGCACTCATTGTGCCCATTACATTGTTACGAATACAGAAGTTGAATTTAATTAATTGCAAAGACATGTTTAGTTTACATTCAATGGGTCTTCTCAGGGTACAATCAAACGGTAGCTAAATATGGCTTCGGTAATCACTTCGCCGTATTATTCGCAATCACTATGAGTTTGTATTTAATTGTGCCGTCCTTATTTGTCATTGGGTTCAATGGACAATGCAATAAAGGGTTTATGTGAGTGCGTAGTGTTTTGACAACAGAAATCCACATCATACAATTTCAAAACTGTGTTTTCGCAATTCATAGTCATTCATTACTTTGTAGTTGCACACTAGCGGTGCAATTTCATTCGTGTATTTACTTGACATATTCTGATGATATTCATTGTGAAGAGTCACAGACAAACTATGTAAATAGTTTTGTGGGACTACTGTACATTTATCCGTAAAACGCTGTATAATAAATAAATAAATAATAATAATATCTCTAAACTAAACCTTCCTCATTCATAAATTACTCTAAATGTTAGTGAAAGCTGCATGAAAATCCACGCAGTAGTTTTTGAGTTTATTGCGGACATACCGACAACCTCGGCGGAAGATTTAGCTTTATGTCTAGAGAATGTAGTGATACATAAAACTTAATTATTTCGAATAAAGAGAAACGTTTAACTTATAATTGAAAATGCAATTTTCAGCAGTTAGAACAAGGAAACTCTAACCATTAGTCGACTCAAATTGTATGTATAACTAATACGCGCTAAACGCTTCCTAATACGGCAGCGGAGGCCTTCTCTTGCGTATGCACAGCACAGGCAATGAAGCAGTTTAATATTTACTAGTTAGCACATAATATACACTAACAAGAGCCCCATTGATCCGTCCGTCCGTCTCGTCAGCTTAATCGCGCGGAATAATTGCCTCATTTCAAATAATAACAATAATCAGCGCGTCACGAGGTAATGTGCCACTGAGGAATACATTCAATCGTAATTACAACAATTTGCAACACAATCCAGGAACTGATTAAATTCTTAGTTGTGTTAAACCCGTGTGACTTGATGCATCTCGTGATGTCTTTGCAAGTAGAGTTAGCAGAAACCCGGATATAGTCACAAACGCAAATCAAGAGTGAATTAAATTTGAATATTTCTCAACAAGGGCAAATAACATCTCACTTTAATATCAGTTTATAATGCTATCAGAAAATTCATGAAAACATTGTTTTGATGTAATGCTTTTCAAAACAAAAAACTTCAGAGGTCTTGTTTTACGATTCAAATCGACCCTTTCTATCATGTCAGCATGACTATAGATTAAATGAGATGACTATAACCAAAATAACAGACTACGATGCCATTCCATCTCCATGCAATAAGGCTACTTAACACAGTCAAGTCCACTCACCACTCATGATGGTTGTCGACAAACGCCGACATGGGCGACACGTGGACCGTGTACGTATCATTCGCCGAATACTCGAACAGTCCGTAGTACGGGTTGAACAGTTCCCTCGACAGAAGGAAGAAGAACTCTCTGCTCGGCCCGCCGTAGTCCAGGCCTTCCTCTCCGTCCCACAGAACGCAGAGTTTGCCTTTTTGCAGTTCCTTCTTGCCGCAAGACATGATGCGTCTGAACGCGTCTTCTAGAAGATGCTCGCGCCGGATGTGCAGTCTGTGGAATGGAAACAACACGGGTTAATTCATGACTTTTGTTTTTTTACACGTATCGGTCATCAAAAAAGAGTAATGTTCAATTTATAATGTTATCTCTAATGAAAAAATGCATTACAGAATTGTCATAACTTATAACAAACTTTTTGGTAAACAAAATAACAAAAAGTGGCAGTTGCATTGTGTATTCGAGTGTTCACAATATTTTATGCAAAGATGGTCTATTGAAGTTCTATTATTTAAATGTACTTTTATTCTTCACTATTTGCATTATGAATGAATATGAATAATCCAATCATAATGAGGGTTATTTTCGTGACCCAACTCTTCATTGAAAAGCACTAGCTATTTTCATAATCTACCCTTGAATTAAAAATGTCCTAATGAGGTCCGGGAGGGTATAGCGAGGTTAAAATAGATAATTCCCACATGACCTTTCCTTCGGGGCCTTCGTGAATATTTTAGGGTGTTTTTAATTTCTATTAACGTCCGATGTCACCCACACAAAAGGTTAATAGGGCCGCCCACAGATATTTGCTGTCGTCAGTAATCGCCGCCCGCCCTCGCATACAGAGTTACAATTTACACAATGTTCACTTAGCTGGTGAAATGCATTCAGGCTTGATAAAGTTAATAAGGGCGAAGGGTTTGTTTTAAAAAGGTTTGCTTATAAATAGAGCCTTTTCTGAAAGTGGAAATTCAGTACGTACACATACAGTATAGCTGATGTTGTTTCATTACGAAACCAGGCCAAAGTTTTAAGATAATACAGCTTTAGTTGAGTTTGACTGCTTTGATAAAGTGAATTCATGCATAGGATAGAAGTATAGATATTTAATTTAACTGACGGTTAAATTCTCTTGAGCATGGTTTTCTTGGTTCCTGTGGTAACATTATGTAAATGAAAGCAGCCACCGACAAGTCGTTGCTATAGATAAGAAGAATACTTCCCGGATAAAACTGTTATCCACTGTATCCATAAGGGATGAGCGGGACACTGCCAACAGTCTCAGCAATTTGTTGTAACTAAGTTTATTTTTTTATTATTTTATTACAACTTACTTCAACTTGCCAGGTCCTTGGCCATATCCTTTGCTCTCGAGCTTCCTATAGAAGGCACGCAGCTTGGCTTCGAAGTCCCTTCTCTGCGGCGCGGGCGCGCGGGTAGTTCTCGCGGTTGCGGGAGACGCGGCGGGCGATGCGCTTGCGCCGGTCGCCGCCGCGGCCGCGCACCCGCCCGCGGGCACGTAGCTCATTATCTCCTGCTCGAACAGGCTGCGGAAGAATAAGGTTAGGTTAGCAACGAGTCAAAGGTTTTTATGAAATTGTTATTTTTTAACGTTTGTGTCGCCAGGATAGCCATAAAAAACAAGTCGTTTGTTAAGAAGGCATGGGTTCTGTTGCAAAATTAAATAAATATAGAGTATCGACATCCGTTTACACTTGTAACTTCTTGGTATTTAATTTAAACATATTGCTTACTAATTACTTCAGTTTATCACACTAGATACAGACTGTCAATCAAACTATAAACACTTAATTACCATGAATTAGTGCTACTATTTTGCCACACCATAAGGTTGTTATGATATCTGCGTTAATGATATGTTGTCAATGGTATCACAATTATATCAGATACCTAAACAGACGTAATTGTAGGTGTCAGAAGCGTTTGAAGCGGTAAATAGACTATAATATTTAAATCTATAGTCTAGATCCTGATACGGTCAAGTTCTCTGTTCGTAGGAGTTCTTGGTTAGTTGAAAGTTGTTTTCTTTTTAATTTTGTCTCGGTTAATCATTGTTGTAAGTAAGTAAACGCCAGAACAGATACATCTTCTACCAGCAGCAACATAAATCAAAACGAGTTAGAAAGCCGTGCGAATATTTTGCAACAAAATGATGTTTGTTAGCAAAAGTTGCCCAAACTTTTTCGTCGGCTAATAAAATACGCAGCGCGTGTGAAAGCCGACGGTCTCCTTCGACGCTTACTGGAGCGTGAACTATTATACTTATAATAATCGTGTACTCGACGTGTGAAGACTAATTGAAGACGACCATCATCAATTAGACGCTCAAATCGCCTCTCGCGTGGGAGGCTTTAAACACGACTCAACTTTCCTCATTATTGGAGAAAACTTCCAAACTCCCTTGCTAGTCAGACTTCGTATTGCCCTTGAAGAAATGACGGCTGATATGCCCATTCGGAGCATTGAACCGTTGGAGATTATCTCCAAAAAGACGATAGCAAGGCCGGCCCACATTAGACAGAGACAAAACGTGGAGCTCTAGGCTAGTAATACCCGTAATCGATTTAGGAGAGCGGGCAGAGATTTAGAGCCGGCCCGCCCCCCGCTCGTGATCGAGATTCGGTAATTAGTATAATAATTTCATTTGGGCCGGTGAATTATACGAGCGCTCGCGCAGCTGGCGCGATCACCTGAGACCTGACCCTTCGACAACTTCTGTGAATCCACGATTTCAGTTCTTTGTTTCTTGAACACGGTTACGTAACCCACAAGCTGGTAGACATAACAAACGCGTGATTTTCGGCGCAATCCGTTGCCATAAAAATAGGTTCGCCGAATCGAAGGTTGATTCTACAAGGAGCACGTTCACGCCATTTTAAAGGCTCCAACCCTTTTACAGAGAACCTTCAATTTATTGCGACCTATTAACGGCGAGCATTATGTTAGACGCGCACTCAATGCGATAGCTTAATTATTGGCAGCATTGTTCGTTGTATCGCAGCGAGTTCATAGACAAAGGCGCAGGAAATTGAGGAAGCGTTCAGCGTTTCTGCAGCGATTGCGTACGCGCAGCCGCAAGGCCGTTTCCCGGCAGCGTCGATGGGAATGACCTAAAATTATGCCGGCAACGAAAGGGATGTACGTGTTAAACACGACCGCGGCCGTTTCGCTGACTCGGACAAACTATACGATGGCCGCGGAACAATTTGTGTGTTCTCTCGCGTTTTACACGAGAATCGCGTGATAGACGAGAATTTGTTGTTGATTCACCGCAATAGACGCCTGTTATTGTTCATGTGCGTTAATCTCCTTATATTCTATAGTAACATAGGTTTAAAACAATGCACTGGGCTCGATTAACATCGCAGGTGCATATTACCCGTAGTAAGATCAGAACCCCTGAGGTTATTGTTACAGATCGATGGTATTTCTGGATGTTCGGAATCAGTAATGGCATCAGCGTCATTACATAAGGCCACGTCCCACTCGTATATCATTGGGCCCGGTCCCGAAAGTTAATGACTAGCGGAGGCATTCCCCCGGAGGTCGGGCGCACGCGTCCGCGCCCGGGGCTGCGCGCGCGCCGGCCGCACGATCTTAGGGCCGCCAACTCTATGGACTTTTGGACGAAACTCTGCACTGTCAAGTTTAAGTAAATATCAAGATTCCAATAGCATTTATGTAAAAGAATAAATCAAGATTTTTTTAAGAATCAGTTTACGGTAATCTTTTCCTAATGTTTTGCTATCATAGGTTAAGTTAAGACCTATGGTTGACTTAAGAGTCAAACTGAAATCCCTTTTATCCACTTTTTATGTATCTAATTTCGGTTATATAAAATGTATACTTTTACCTACTTGGAATAAAATAACCAGAAATACATGTGTTTTTCAACGAATTTTTCGCATTATCGTCTCTAGCTCTCGAGTTTCATTCCTCTATGCGGCTAAGCGGCATATCTTGACGTGACTTCTAAAGAACATAAGAATGTACACTTAATTTTTTATGAAAAGAATGAGACTCAACTGCCAGCCCTGATCTTCCCCCCGCTTCTCCTCTCCCTGTCCGAGACAGGTGTGCGGAGGTGTGTCCGAGCATCGGGCATTGTGTACCGAGCACCGCGAGATCGGCGATAGCTCCGATAACGCGCCACTTGACGTCTTGATTCCGCCGTGAACCCGCGATGACGCAGCGAATCGCACTTATTCAATTAAACACACACCACAGATAACGCCACTCTTAATTACGGGGCTTCGGGAAGGTCGATGCCAAAACAGTGATATCGAACGTAATCGGAGAAAGTTATGCGTTCATCGTTATACTTCATACTATGTTTAAAAGTAAAATTTCAAAACTTAGTAGCAAGACGAAGACAAGTCTGCATCTATGTATGATAATTTGTAAAAAGTTTTCGAGGTATTGTTTAGAACCTACGTCGTTGATGTATGTAAGTGGAGTTAGTGGTACTTTCACCGTAAACTCTCGTCTGTGCCCGTGGCCATCGGCCATAACTCATTGCTGTTGAGGCTTGATGACTTTAAAGTACTTATGCTAGCTAGACTAATGGTTCTTTACTAAGAGTGCTATGCATCAAATCCACTTACTATGAAGTTTACTATTCGAAGTTTAAATATCCGGAGCAACATTTAGAAATTTCACATTATAATACCAAAACCTGGGGCTCTGAAAGATATAAGAGCAATTCAGTCAGAGCGATCACGATGTATCATTTCGGAGATGGGATTGATTAATATCTCGCTGGGCAGAAAGCAATCGTTGAAACCAAAAATAGCCGGTTGTGGCAGAAGTGAGACAGCTTAGAGCTCCCTAAACCTAACATCAGGCGGGCCCGAGGCGCTGCCCACAATAATTGAAGCCCGTAGAGCCCGCGGTTCACGCTACGGTAACCTCTGGTTACTGGTAATTATAATTACAGGGATACGGTGAAAGAATTCAGACCCTACGGCCGTTTGAGATGCATTGCATATTTGGGATGGCAATTGAGAGCATACGTTTAGATTACGAACCGTACTTATTAAACTTACCTCGGTTGGACTTCCAAAAAGATTATAAATAGCCATAAATCTTCAAAAACAAAATAAATGACACACAAATAGTAAACGACACCGTAGTAACTGTAGAAGCCACAGGCAGCATTCAAAACAATGGCTGCCAGGGTAACGTTTAGAGGACGTGAAAAAGTATCAAATTACTTCCGAGAATAATTCAAATATTGACACGTAGAAGAACGGGACCGATTGTTCCACCACAATAGGCCATTCGCTTTAAAATTCAAAATGAAGTCCCAAATGATATATTTGTAGAAGGCAACGCTAAATTATGAAAGATTCGACATTGGTGCGACCTCATTGGAAATAGAAGCCGATACGTGCCCAATATTCTAACAAATTACTTCCTATGATTAATGTGCTACGATTTACTAACGAGAAAACAGTATAATTGTTTTTTGTTTACTATAAAAGTACCTCGGCTTAGGTCGAAACTACACCACAATTACAGATTGACAACATTTCCAAGGGCGCTCATGTTAAAAGATTGAATGGAACTGTTTTCGTTTTGTACGTATGAGGCTATTAGATATTGAAATTCAGAGCAAATAATACCTCATCGCATAATAGTTTTATAACTAAACTATCTGAATGAAAATAATTTAAGGAAGTTTACGTGATTTTAGGAATGATTAAGTTTTTTTTATCATTTATAAAAATATTCTACATATCAAATGTTTAATTCTATGTGTGTAACATAGTCATAGTCATTAAATTATTTAGATCTAATTTAAAGTCTCCCACGTTGAGGATGGCTAATAGCCTGACCGCGATTAAGCGATCTTTTTTTACAATTTAGGATGCGGCGGTATAATTCCTAAATTGAAAAATATCCTGTGCAGTAATGTGTTATAATAACGGGGTATGGGTATATAAAATTAAATTCGCGTTATCCACCCGAATACTTAATAAAAGCAACAAGTCAGTAGAGATTTTCATAATATCCTTGGAAGATATGAAACCAAAAATTGCGCACGGGCGGGATTCGAACCAGCATCTTTCTGGCTATCCGGGCCAACTGCTCTTCCAATTGAGCTACCGTGCTGTCGGTCCGACCTTGCGAAATGCAGAAAGATGCTGGTTCGAATCCCGCCCGTGCGCAATTTTTGGTTTCATATTTCATCTTTTAAGAATAAAATATGACACTGTGAGTGTTAAAAATATTGTAAAACCATTAATATCCTTGGATCAATGGATATAGACTTCTTTAAGCGAAAATTTATTTGCTGGCATTATTAAGCAATGATGAAAAGTGGAAAGGGCTAACGAGGCAGGGCAGGCGACGCCGCAAGCAAACCTTTGTCATGGGAAGATCTGTTTTATGGTTAATTTTTTTATTCATTGCAAAAGCAAATTTAGCGTTCATGATTTAACGCAGACACGAGTCGTTAATATTATATCAAATATGGGATTACCTAAGGGACTCGTATTAGGTCCTTTATGATTCCTACTCTACTTACAGAAGAAATATTGGTTTAAGTTACTTCTTTGACGAATGTCTCGAAACGCCTACAATTCGTTACACTTAACTGACAAAGAACAACATATCAGATGCAAGGCCTGAATGAATTAGCGTATGAAACATAAAGTAGCCATGTAAACGACCCTGCCCGACGCGTCACGCCAATTAGGACATCACGAAGGACTTCCGCTGCTAGGTAACGGACGGACAGACAACAAATTTATTATGTATGTATGCAATGCGTTTGCACAAGCGGCCGGCTCTTTATTAACAAACATCCTAGACCCAGCCATTTAAACCCCGAGCCCTTTTTTACGAGTGGTAAATTACTGACGGTTTGATAGACAATCCACAAGTAAGCAAATGCTTAGAATAACGTTGATAATCTAACCAAAACCAGACTTTGTTTCTTTTACGGTCAGCCGGTGATTGCAATGGTCGTTAACGCCAATGTCTAAGATTTATGGAGATACAAACTTTTTACTAGCTGTCGCAAGCTTGCGTGTGTAAAGAGCCTAACAGTTCTGCAACTGTGTGGCATAAATCTTACTCAGTAGTTATTGTTTTGAACGAAGGTCAAGTTCACATTTTCTGGTAGCAATATTTTGTTATGACCAGTTTAGACCTGAACAGTGCAATGACAGGCGATTGCAAATGCATTTAGTAACAAAAAAATGATTAGTAACATTGGTAGTCATGTGCATAATTAAATTATGATAATTTACTTCAAAATCATTCACTACCGGCAAGTAACCTTTGCCAATTGACACTTACGAAATAGAGTGTGAAACTGAAGAACTACATACTATTATTATGTACGTTTAACAGAATATTTTTGCGAATACTGACTCATTGACCTTATAATATGTTTGGTTATTATAACACACGTGAATTTTGTGAATAGGTCGAGTTCAACGACTACAAACACTGCTGTAGTGATTTGTTTTGTCTCACTAATTTCATTTCAAATTGTAGAGAATTTTGTTGAGTTACTGGTGATTTATAAGATTACTTCGTTAGTCTGTCTGATACAAAATTCTTAAAGATGCATCTGCATTTAAAATTTAAAATTGTTATAGCAATATTTCAAATTTCATTTTTGTTTTTGATTTTAACAAGTGCGAAACATGCGATTTTTCAAATTTAGTAATTGCATGGACGATCAACATTTGCGTTTTGTCTTTCGCCCATACGCTGTCACTGGATAGCATATCAGATTTGACGTGGCTCATTCTGACCGTCCACAAACTCCTGTCCACCGGCCATGGCTCTATTAGAGTGCTCTAAGCAGACAATAATAACGAGCTTAATACGCGTGTAATTAATGCGAATTCGTTCTGTCTGGCAGAAAGCGGGACAATGGCTTGGGAGGGCCCGCGCCATGGCATCAGCTCAGCCCTACGTACGCGCACCGCACTTAATTACTGAAGCATTTTATTAACTACCATTTCGTTGTGACCATTGGGACTGTGACTCGTACAACTTATGACAAAAGACAACGTAAATTCACGCATAGAAATGAAAAAAAAACATTGTTGATGAATCCATCGAAGAGTAAATATGTAATGTGTATTGAATGAGGCACTTACGTATTTTGAAAAGGGGTAAATGCTGAGAATCTTCTCATTATAAACACGTCTGTTCCAATAGATAGAAAATAGTAAACAAACAAATAACATCGTTGCGTCCACGCGTTCTGGCTTGGTTTACATAAATGATAAGATATAATAAATATATTTCGTTACAAATTGGAATATTGGAAAACGACGACGGTCTACCATTGACACTTTATTTTATTCCAATATTAAATTTAACAAATTATGACTGAGATGATAGAGCTACGTACGGACGACAGCACGTCAAGCTAAACACTGCGGTATTTTATGCTGTTGGAATAAGGGCTATTTTTCAACAAAAATGTATAGTCTGATGCACAGAACATAAAAAACGAGGTCTGATGTGCTGTCGACTGTACATTCTAGTGATGGTACTTCTCTTAGGACAACAATGAAGAGAGATACCATAAGAACTATTTATCAGCAATGACTAATTATTGTCACAAAGTGAAAAATATCTTTGTAAATAATCAGAAGTCTGTTATCGACGGGAAGCGTGGAGACAATGACCGATTGTGAGCACACCTGTATAAGGTGAAACATTGAGGTAATTTCGGCCTTCCTTCAATAATAACGGCCAATATTTAAACAGTGCCAAATATAATACCAAGGTAACACTAGTAGCACCACGGCAACAAAAGAGGCGTTTGTAAATAGTAAAACAAACAAAACATTAAAATGATAATATAATTTAAAATAGTTTGAAAATCCTTGCTGAAATGAAAGTAATAAATACGAAATATTACTTACTGACGATAAAACTACCGCAACTTTGTACTGTACGATTTGACCCGAGTACGTAATTAAGAGATTACCTCATAATGAAATAACTTCTTTCAGACACAAGCTATGAATCAAATAAAACAAATTTTTGATACGGTATCACTCAGCAATACCTACAGCCACTTTGTTTCTTAGAATAAGCTCCATTAATTTAATTTTACGACTCCAATATGGCCGATCAAGAATTATGGAATTAATCTACAAAGGCGATTCCGTCGAATTGCCGCAACCTATATTCTTGTGGACGTTACAAAACGCTCGCCGACGCCATAGATGACCAAAATAGATACTATTCTGTCACAGTTTTATTGATTTTTTAATGGATAGAGTTCCTTTTTTTATGCGGCGTTCTAAAATAAATTCAAGGACCACGTGTGCATGCCTTGAACACGATACTCTGTGGCAGACAAACACCTATTGTTTTCATTATGAATGAGTTAGCCCTAGTCATCCTTGGTCACCTAGACTTGTCGGGCTAACTGGCTGCTTAACAATGGTTTTCCGAGCCACTGACTTGAGCTCGGTATCCAACACTCTTGTTTTTAACGATCCATGTAACACAAGCTTTTTTCTTGGACCCTGATATAAAGTTTTAGCTATTTAGTAAGTTTTTTGAAGGCAGGTTATTGATTTAAATTACTTTTTATTTCCTGGTTTTTAGATTTTTACCCATATCTCGAAAACTACTAAACCGCTTTTAATGAAACTTGTACCATTTCCTAAGTTAGAATATACTTCAATGAACTAAAGCTTCAATCATCTCGATACCACTTTGCATTTTCAAGAAATCCGTGGACAAAAATCCTTTAAAACTTAGCGTACGTGTTTCGGAGCTTAACTAGATCATACATAATACTAATATTATTAAATTCGAACAAATCACAAACATTGCAGGTCAAATTCAATACCTCCTTTTTTAAGTCGGCAACAATTTTGCAATATTAAAGCCTTCACAGCTGGAAAATATCTACAATCTAAGTAATTGTGTCCATAATGCCAGCGAAACAAAGACCCCCACAATTATTCCAAAGTAAAAGAAAATAACATGTTTAAGGATTGTATCATCAAAACCATCACTAATGGCCGTTCGAATAACATCTCGTGTAATATTCGAGACAATATCAAAGTCGTTACAGAGTCAATGAGCGAAAACGGCAATTCTCCACACACGGCGTAATCTATATCATGGTGTTTGTCCAAAACGTGATAACCGATAAACCGATACTAACGCGTTCAAACTTAGATTATACAAACTTTGACGTATAGTTTCAACGAGTCTTGTTTTCCATGTCGCTAAGTCTACTTTCGTTCGATGGAGGTTGGAGATGTTTTGTGTATATCGATATGGTATCGATCTGATCTTCTCCATCGGTTCCCATATCGAACGGGGATTAGGAGTTACGAGCGAGACGATTACGCTTTAAGTCGATTTGATTGGCCCGCGACTAACGATATGGAAGCACGAAGCTAACGTGCGCGAGCGCCTACGCGTAAAAAGCCGACGATTTACGATCGTTATAAAAGTTTAAGTCGTGTCCCATTGTTTATAATCAAAAACCAATATAGGGGTATAAACCACACAGCCGTAATTTGTTTTGTTTGAAGGAACAGCTAGTTACAAGAATTGGTAAGTAGTAGAAAATTAGTAGCTTGCCTGAATGTAGAGCCGGTCAAAATTGTTTACAGATATTACGGTAAATTTAATGGATATATTGAACAACGTGTATATAAACTAATCTAATGATGTTTAATTACAAACGTCAACAAAAACTAATAAGCAATCTAGATTTTAACGACCTTATAATGTGACGAGTACTTAACTGATTTTTTTAAACCGATTAACGTTATCTAGTTTTTTGTCTTTCAATTTTAGGAGAATGTTAATTACCGTGAACTTTGTCTCAAAAAGATAAGCGTCATGTCTTAATTAGCGTATCCAGGAAACGTTTAAGCTTTTGATAAACAAACAAATTGTGTTTAACAGAGCTTTAATGCAGCGCGTAACGTTATACAAAGAGAGTGACAATAGCAAGCGATTACTATTATGCTTTCTCTCTTATAGGTTTGGTGGTATCTCAAAGGAAAGGAGAGGGTTAAAAAAACTGTTGTCCGTATCTTTGGAGCAACGGTCACCTTTACAAGGGACATAAAGGAAGCCGCCATCAGGCCGAAACTAGTAAATCCCGAAAGCTATCGCGTGGACATTTGTCGAAAGCTCACAATATAGTGAAGATAAAATTTGGGAAAGCAATAAAACGATTACCCTGATACATTTAGGTAAATGTAGAGATTTTGTTAAATTAACGACCCGTGTGTTTCTTGAAACAGTAACCACTTTCATTAGCGATTAATTCTTAGACATGTTGGTCCTAGAAACTACGGAAGAAGCGGTAATCATAAATAATCAACAACTTTTACATTCAGAGGATGTTAGTGGGTACATAATTGGTATTTCTCTAAAAATAAGTTACATTCACACATTGAGTGAGTATTTTGAGACAGATATGATATAAGATGGTGTTTATCTGTTGCCTCCGCCATAACTGCTACAGCATTTCAATTTCCAGAACGTCATCGCTTCAATTTTGTTACCGTCGAGTAACATTTCAGGTCAATCGAGATAAGTGCCAGTTTCCACATTTACGGAACTGTAGTCTATTAATTTTAGACCGGGCCGATGCTGGGGGAGGTGTTGGCCAATCGCTGACGTCATCATAATCGAGGTAGCACTAAATTGTACAGTGCTGAACAAAAGACGATAGGTTTTATTTGTTGGGGGATCATTACAGGTATATTTTTTGCAGTGTTCTGAATCCGAATGATTGTTCTGGGGCAGATTCGATGATGTCTTTGAACGTTGAAGTGATGTTCGGTACAGATTCTTCTTCTGTAACTGGTATTTTGAAAACCTCTCATATTGATTTCAAATCGATGTGTCTTCTTTACTATCTGATGCACTGAGGAATCAGTACCTGGTGTGTAGTTCGTTTTGTAAACTCCAACCAGTTATTGAATTTGTAGTGTTTTTGTGTCTTACTTATTCGCTATCACCGACTTTTACCGTGATTTTAAACGTGTTCAATATTATTAGCCCTTTACCGCTCTATCATTGAACGGAAACGAATAAATCATAGTTGTTATAGCTAGGGATCAAACGTTTTTAGCGCGAGTTATGAGAGCTGAACCACAGAGATGATATTAAAGATCAGGATGAGGAAATCGAGGTTTTAGATATCCCAAAACTAAACCAATTCGTAGGGGAGTCAAACAGGAAGTTAAGTCCGGAAGAGCAGTATTCGTCTAAGTTTCTGTTTGACACAGTTACTGGCGAGTGTTATGTATACCCGTGAGTAACCAAGTGATTTGTCTAAAATGTTTCATTATCTCCAAAACAAATTACCCGCACACGTAACAGTCGGTTTCACTGGTCCAGAGATTACACGCGTGCGCATTGTTGCGTGAGGCCTGTTACACTCGGATCACTCCCAGCCTAAGCGAAAGTACTCCGCACCATGAGAACACTCTAATTGCCGCCACAATGGATGCGGGCGCGACAGCAATTAATGAAACGCACTTGACTGTTCGTAATATTTGCATAACATGTGCGTGCGCAGACGAGAAATAGCGCAGCGGTGCGAATGATGAATGAGAGGAGACAAGGAACGATTAAGCTCCAGCCGAACAGAAAGTTTCGTAGCGACGTGCGAATAGGAGCGCTTGCGCAAGCTCGCCGGGACGCTGCAGCCGCTGGATAATAGGCTTTTATTGCCACTCTCGGGCTACCATACTACAGCTGCCGCTGATAAATTGGTGCGATAGAGGCAACTTTTAAGATTGAAAAGGCGATGTGACGTGCTGTCAGAGTTTGTTCGAAACTGGAGCAGAATACTTGCTTGTTTCTCCAGCTCTAGAAAGAGTTTTTGAAAGTTTTCACAGTGGATACTCACAGACTGAAGACTACGCCGAAGGTCTTGGAGATGACTCCCATGGTTTTCTTCCAACCCTTGATGAACTGGCGGCGGCGCGCCCCGCGGGACGGCGCCGCGCGCGCTCCTAACTCCGCGTAGGAATTAATTTTGCCGGCTTCGAGAACTACCGACAATTCTCATCACTAGGTTCACTTCACTGGGTATAAGGTTGGTCGTCACTGGGCACAAACTCCATGTTCCGTTCATTCATAAATGTAGAGAAGTCCACGTGCGTAGACGGCACTGTGTACGGCTCCGCACCGGCGACGTCCGGCCCGCTGTCTCATTACAATACAATCGTACTCCTCGACGACGACTTTATCCAATTTGAATATCAAATCGGTTGCACCGTCACGGAAGGTTCGATTGACATCGCAGCCGGGAGCGGTATGGGAGCGATGGACGGGGCGTCCGCTCGGCGACGTCGCGCGTACGGCACTGGCGGGCGCGGCCGCGGCTCGTAGTAAGCGAGGGCTACGCGGCTACGGGGGTGGCTGCGGCCGCAACTTCCTAAGCTCGCGTGAGTCACTGCCGTTGCGCTCGTCGTTATCCGTCGCGATTATTTTCCGCGGAAAATCTTGCGGGACGCTGAACGCTACGCCTTCGGGGACAGAGCTGTATTCGACACGCGACAATTACGGAGCAATCAGTGCTCTTTCAGCTCGGCTGTCTTGTCGAGCGCCCTGGGGACCGTGTTGCGTGATCGTTTGTCCGCAGCGCACCTCACTCGCCCGTCGACGCACCTGATTTGTATTTACTCCATTTCAGAAAGGATTTAATGACGTAATTGCGACTGGTGGCGGGTGTACGCTCCAGCTGTACAGTCGCCTACGCAGTTGGCACGCATGTATAAAATTAGCAAAGGATAAGTGAAATCGTTTCTGCTGCATCGTTGATGTCAGCGTGAGCTCATCGACCTGACTCACTCAACATTTTGTTGCAAACCGATTACTGAATTGTATTTATTTTATAAAGACTATTTCAAGCTATGAGATGACGTCAGCTAAGAGAATGAAAATATAATTAAACCACTTTTTTAATTCCGTAACTGGCTCTACCTACCTAAAGATAATAATACACGTATCAATATTCTAATCACATAAAAGCATTTAATGAAAGTACGGGCCCATCATGTAAACAAATAGACATGTTAGTTGTAACACATTGTAATTCATGTGTCGTACTATCCAGCGTTGTATGGTAAGCAGCAGGGCTGGCAATAGGCCCTATGTCAACAACAATTTTTTTTCTGAAGATGTTGTTATCATCAAAATTTATGTAAAAAAGTAATCTCCAACACGAACCGATAATTAAACGTAACGTGACGTATGGTCATTGAAGTGAGAAAACAATTAATATTTAAGCCTATTGAGTGACAACCCTATAAACTCGGGAACACGTGTGTTCAGCAGTGTTTCTGGTATCGCGACCTATATCTGATCTATATCTTCATCTCATTCGGCGGCCCCTATGTCACGACCTCTTTTGTTGATATTCTTTTTAACAAATCAAAAATTGCGTCAATACGAGTTCGATGACACAGGGAGATCTTTTCGAAGACTTCCATAGGTGTTAGCTGTCTTTTAGAAATTCCTAATTCAGAGGAGTAGGCCTCTTGTTATTTCAAAGATTGAGTATCTTTACAACAGATATCTTGAAACAACACAATCTTGTAAAATTAGTTCTTATTTAAGAAAACAAAGCGTCTTATTTAAGAAGGTTGTTGTTGATTTTACTTAAATGTAAAATGACACACATATCATTTTACACAATAAACATAGTTACGAGTATGATTACTAATAATATTATTATAGCAATTAATGATTATTCTAATAATTATGCCGCAATTATCTTCATTTCAATTAAATGAAAGAGACGATGAAGGGACATCATCAAGTTGGAGAGGCATGAAATTCGAATATCAAAAATTAGACTCGCTCGAACCGCGCTGAAACAATGCTGAAAGAACATTTGCTTAAAAATAAAGTAAATTATCTAACCGTGACATGGACATTCTAGCAATTTGAAGCGCGAATATTAAGTAGCTACTCTACAACGAGTCCTTATTGAGTACACTCCGATAGTTAAAGGACTTTACCTCTAGAGCCCGATGTCTTTTATAAGTATATAGATTTTATTTTATTTCAACTTTTACATACTTTTTTTACAATACATAAATAAACAAGCAGAATATGGAAAATTGCAATTATTTTAAGGACATCTAGTACTTATTATAGTTTCTTGCAGAAAAACGGAAACAGCTTACTGTATATGAAAATAAATAAACAATAAATCTGAGTCACAACTGTGTCTCGTCGGGTCAAAATTATGCGAGTCACAACACAACCTTGCGACGACACGGGCGTAGACGTCTCAGTAATTACATAATTTAGAATCCCTCAGTTCCACACTGAACGTAATGGAAAACAATAATTTTCTCAAACCACAAAGCATTATTCACCTGTTTGTGGGCGTTTGCATCAGTTAGGTTTAATGCTAGATCTATTTTTGTACCACAGAATATATAATAGTTTGTACTGCAACATGGGATGCAAGATTTGGATATAGCCTTTTCTAGTAAATACATGGCTGATAGTGGGTGGATTTAATGCCTGTCGATAACTATTGCTTTGATCGATTGTAAAATTGTACTGTCGTAGGATGAAACTAGTTACATTCTAAGATTTAGAGTTAACAAACAATTTAAAATGGTAAAGAAACAACTAAAAATATATATAAAGCTATCAGATATCTAGGTAAACCTGGTTATGTATTACTAACTCTACATGTTACAATAAGTTAGGCAACATAACGTCGGACAGTCACTAAATACAGTGACTTATTTTTCTGTATAATCGGGATTTTCACAATCATTCATCGCCACACATGCAATAGTTTTTATTTATTCCCCGTGTTTCTCTGGGAAAAAACTCATACTAAGAAACATTGTATAGCAGTTTTGCGTCCCTAATAAATAGAAAAAAAAAGGAAATATCCACGTAGGATTGCAACATCGAGCTATATCTGTCATTCATGTCTAGTCGCATTCATATTGTGCTATTCATTCTTTGTAAAACCCTACTGAAAGACGGACGGGGAGTCGAGATTCCCAAGCATCAAGATTTATGTAAGTGACGTAGTTTACGCAAGTGTCACCTAGGAACTTTTATATTTACTAAGAAATAGATTACTAATTTTACATAAATGACATGGAAAACTCTATTTGACGTCATAAAACAAGATAGACGCATAAACAATCATTACATATCATCAGACTTTAGTAATAATGTGATTCCTTACCGAGACGTACATGACTAATACTTCTGAATAAGGCGAGGAAAATGTGGCAACCGCTTTACGACTGTTTACATACATTACAGCTGTATGTTGGCATAACAAACCGAACGGAGACATTAGATACTTTTACCCAAATTGTATCAGGAACCACATAATATGACTAATACAAAGAACAATGGTATTTGTTTTGTAGTTAGAAATAAGTTGGTGAAATATCTTCAGTATTTCCACACATATTTTCACATCGTAATATATTATTGAAACCATGAACAAAGAAAAATTTCAAATATAAAACCAGCACTATTTGTATCTAAATAAAAGCTGTATCGCATTTAATAATGATTGCCAGTACAGCCAGGCACAAAAATATGAATTTTTGGTCTTCTACGGGTTACATTTCGGGAAGTGTGAGAAGGAATTGCACGATTTGATTTCACCAGCCCCATTCCACTATCGGAACACCAGACGCGTACGCGGCTGCCATCCTTATGTCATTGACGTACCATCAGTGCTCACTAAGAAACTCCGATCAACATTTCTGATGCGTACGGCTAAAGAATGGAATGCGCTACCCCTGAAGTGTTCCCTAAACATGATTTAGGCATCTTCAAGACAAGAGTGAATACCGTTACTGGTCAGACATGATCCATCCTCAACCACATCATCACTTACCACCAGGTTTGATCGTGGTCAAATGCCTGATCATTTATTAAAAAAAGAACTGCAACAATAATATAGTCCAGTACGATTGCCATGATATTTCCAGCACACAATAGCAGGTAGCTCATTATTTGCTATAATTACATTATCGGAGCATCATCACCTTGTGCAAAACAAAGCGTTGTTCGTGACCTAGTGCGATCAAAGTCGCTCGTTCAGCCCCTGCGCGGGCGCATATATCTTCGTTGCCTAACTTCCGACGAACTAGGACGGACTTTCAGCTAACACATTCACCACAATAAAATCTGCATGACAAAGAAATGTTTCCCACATCAAGTTCAAATGAGCGCATTAGAAGTTTTGATATGTGAACTCATTGTTGTAATTAAATTATTTTGATTGTCATTGTTCATATTTAGATGTAATAAAATTATTGTGCGTTTGTTGCGAGTTTTTGGAGCTGAATAGAAAGTTTACAGGCCTCCTTTCAGGCCGTTAGTTAAATATACAAAAAAGTAAGAGAACAGTTTAATAAAACTAGACGTTCATACTAGATGTTATTACGGTTCTACCCTTTGTTATGTGAACAAGTATGAAACAATTTATATTTGTCGGTGTGTCACTGCCATTTACATGTTTATACGTATACAGACAGATATTAGGTCATACATTAATTTGGTCATGTTTTAAAGTTTATCACGCGCTAGCAGATAACATCTAATTCAAGCGCATTAACAGACATTTAAAGTAATATTTTTTGCTTATTTTTTTATATGTAATATGTTTCCGAGTATACAGTATGCGGTCACTATATTGGATGTCGCTGTCACTCCTTCACACGGATCGGCGCGCATCAGGAATGGCCGGGAGCCATGCTTGAGGTTCCACTCTTAAAGCCGCTCTTGGTTTCATTCAGACCTAAAACCTGGGTGTCTTTCTTTTTCACGATTGGACGAAGGCTAGAGATTTTTTTAAATATAAAGCACATTGCATCGTAGTCAGAGTTTTTTCGCACCTTAACGCCGACTTGGTGAATGTTCTGACGATTGGCGATGTATAAATGCCATAAACAGAAAATCAACTAAGTTTTTGATTATCTGATGATTAAGGTTTATCTATGCAAAAAGCTCTTCGATCAATAATTTAGTCTTCTAATTTTCTCTAGAAGGTATTAATCAATAGACATCAGACATCATCTGATGTTGATTTAATTCTGATTATCTACTATACAAAAATAAGTCGGGTTTTCCTCCCTGAAGTTATAACTCCAGAACGCACGAACCGATTTCCATGGTTTTGCATTCGTTGGAAAGGTCTCGGGCTCCGTGAGGTTTATAACAAAGAAAATTCCCATAAAACGGGGCCGGGGCGGGACTGGGCTGGGGGCGAAACGAAGTTCGCTGGGACCGCTAGTTATTTATATACTGACAGAGTAGAGCCTCCTCCGGACCGGTCCGCTCCCGTGCGCACGCGCACCCGCGACCCGTTCCGCGCTCCTCTTATTTTAATTATCCCACACTTTGAAGGATGCGAACGATTACCGAGGAATGTAGACTCGATTATGTTGCATGCAAACAACTATTGAAAATAGAAAAGCAAAGCAGTGGAAACCTCAGGTTTTTATACCATTTGCGGTTGTCTCGCCCTTCAATAATAAGACCCAGATACACATTGGTAAGCTCGTAAAAAGCTTCTCTAATGGCAGTCAAGAGAACATGAAAATCGGACAATAGAGCTCCTATATCCTGCGGTTTAAACTAATAAGGTAACATGTATCCATACAATGTTAAACTTAAACCTCCTGCTATACGACATAATTTATCGGAAGGTTCATTAGGCTCTCAAAATAGTGGTCGTTACTTCCAAAATCTCAAAATGAGTAATAATTTGAACACAACGAACGGTAAAAAATGACACGACAAAGTTTGGGATCATTCCCTTTTATGTTGGCCAGTGCACTCGTAAGGGTTATTGTTTTATGTCATAAACGGGCGCCGACTTTTACTTTCACCGTTTTGTTGAGACAGGGAAATGTCTATTGAAATGTAGCGTTAGTTTGGTTGGTAATTACTGGGCCATTAACTCGAGGAAGGGTTCTTTAGAGGCAACTCATTGTTTAAGCCACGCGTCGTTTGATGATACTTTTTTACCGAGAAAATTCCCAATCAGCATTTAATATTATGTATCGTTCTATTTCAACAGATGACCGTGTGGCAGTGTGAAATAGTTAGTCATCATGGTTATGTTATGACTTATGTTATGACATATAATCAACATCATTTCAATTTATTGCACTGATTTTATTTTATTTTAATGTGATCGAATGATAGGTTAATGAATCAACGGTTAATAGTATGCATGCACTTGCATGGCGTGCGTTCATTAGATCAAATTTATACGACACGTACAATATTGTACGCGTCGTCTGGAAATGAAGAACCTTAAAACGCCTTCTTTTAAATCATCCAGATTCCACATCAGTTCACAAACAGTCGCCTCAAACTTTTTTCCCCTGTCTGATTACGATAGAAGTGAATTGATAAGCTCGAGACTAGAAGGTTCGTAGTAATAGTTCGGACGACGCCGGGTTGGTTGCCTACCTGCGCGGGCGCTTACCGTTAGCCACAAAAAGTTGCGGCCTGTTGCCAGGGGTGCATAGTGATGCCACGGTGGAAAGTAATTCAATATGGTTAAGTATTGCATTTTCAAAACTGGGAAAATAATAATATCGACAAATACGTATACAAAATCTAATACGTATAAAAAAGATATTCTGGATACAATATTGAATAATAACGAGTAAGTTTTTGACCATTTTCAGCCGGATCTAAGCAAAACAGTAGAATTTATTGAATGGGAGTTAGAAAGTAAGTATGAAATTCTTAAAGAAAAAAGCTTTATATTAAACGCCGAATGATGTTAAAACAAATCCATAACACAACATTCATTCTCAACCATACTATTACTGTTAATTTTAAATTAGATACTTTGACGTCAAAACTCGTCAGCACATCACTAAAGCTCCGATTAGTTAGTGCCTGACCTATACTCAATTGTGCACAAAAAAGTATAATGTGTTTGCGTGAAATTACACCAGCTGTCTGATACCTCTTTGACATGTGGTAATGTTTTATTATAAAAAAAGGGTTAAGTTTGGAAAGCAAGTAAGGAAGTAAGCTTTAATAAAATAATGTGCGTAAACCACAAAATATCGTTTATAAATAAAGAAGAAAAAAGTTATGATACTAGAAAACGGCTTGAAAAAAACAGTCAAAGCGACTTGTTCTTCCCAGGACGATAAATCCACGCTTTTTCTTACTTTGTAAATCCATTACCTACAGCTCTTCAACTAAGATAAAACTTGTGCAAAATGTAGAGTGAATTATTGAGCCTAATAATCATTATATGTCCTAGTTTGGGACTTATTCTGCCTAATTACAAATACATACTTAATAATTGCAAATACCTACATCATGTTAAAAATTATAATAATACAGAGCTCAAATACTTAAACAGTATAATCCTTTGCAACATAAGCAGTACATTTATTGCACTGAAATTGCTGTATTCCAAGAAAATACCGAAAAAATTGAGCTCACAAAAATCTCAACTTACAAAATGACATTCCGTTAGTAAGTATATCGCGAGATCGACAATGTGCGATCCGACAATTAGGCCCTTATTCATAAGCGGAACCAAGTCAGGCCCAATTTTGGTTGTCAAAATATCAATAAAACTACGTCTACGACGACGACTGATGAGATGACCAGGAGGCCGATTCTCACGTAATCGAACTTATTTCGTGTGGTAATTCGATTACGAGTACGAGAACCAAAAATCAAAATGCATAGAAATCGTGACCCGGATAAAGCAATAACTGTATTTTCTTTGAAAAAGAAAATTCGAACGGTGTATTTTGTTCGTATACGAACTGCACGAGAATTGGCCTCCAGTTCAGATGGCACAAAGTGTACATTTTTATAACTAAGTATTTATTTTGTGATCATCAAAACCTACAAGATTTAGCACCTACAAGATCCGTAAAGTATTATAATAAATAACGAACAATATTATTATTAAATATTAAAAAAAAAAAAAACTAACTTTAAACAGATAAACTAACTTTGTTAATTGTTACTATAATGAGATTATTATGGATTCATTAGAATGACAGCTTGCTTTCGTAAATTATCAAATCTAAGGATCGCTTTAGAATAACGGGCCTCAAAATACATGATGCCTTCACCATCCTCGCGCATTGTGAGCATTGTCCTCTCGCACCTGCGCCCGCGCATCGCACTACGCTATTACGACGTGTGCAACTGGCGAATCTTTTATTCGCACCGTGGGAAATGTAGCAAAGGGATCTTGGTTTTTCTACCATTTGTGGATGATAAGGATGATAAACGTGTTAGTTTGAGCTGGGATTTAATTAGAGGATTAAAAAGGCTGCTTCGATGACGTCTAACCTTAGATTCTATGAGCATGTCCACTTTCACAAATGATTAAATGTTGTACAAAAGTTATACAGGGAAGTACCTTGTACGTAGCTTCAATTTCTATGACACCAAGCATAGTGCACACGATCGATACTTATCGTATAAGTTTCCTGTAATAATAGATATTACAAATCCATTAACAGAAAAGGATTGATGGTTCGGATTTAATGTTCAGGTAAACTTTTCAATGAGCCACGATCATCAATCTAGCGTGATTATTAAAATGGTAGCTGAATAATGACAATCAAATATTCATTTAAAGTGTAATTGTATTTAATTTGTTGCGTTTCGTGTTTGCGTGTCAGCTGGGCCTGTAATGGTGGATCCAGGTCGCCTTCGCAAGTACAGACGGTGGCTAAAGGTGATAATTACGACTGCTGTTCTCAAAAGACAGGATACTGCAATTAAATGTAATAGTTGTGCTTGTTAAGCTGTGCACTGTACCGACTGAGATAAAAGCTCTTATGTATTGACGTCTCTACAATAGAACTCGTTGATGTCTTTTTCAGGGGACTAATACTTTGCATAGCTATTTTTGTATTTGTGTAAAGGATGTATTTATGGTACTTAGTTGTTATTGTTACCATCTTATTGTCTATTAAATTAATCAAAATTACCAGGTCCTTGCTTTTCACTGCACGTGTCATAGGTATAATCTCAGAGTGTCACAGTATTCCAACAAATTAGCTCGTCCCATCTCCCATGGCTTATTATGAAGGCTCAACGTTTCGCGGCACTAAGGGCTACTTATCTAACTTATCATCGCACTTATCGCCCATCAGATGTTATCGCGCACGTCTATTGTTTACCTCGCTAATTGCCCCCTAAGTGACAGTTGGGCTCGGCAGAGTTTACTCAGGATTAAAATATTGAGGACAAGGCTAGCTATCAATATTAGCCGGCAGTAGACTTTTAGGTTTAACTATGGCGTGGGCGATAACGGATGTATCTGTGCGATAGCAAATCTTTGCGCCAATTAATAATCGATTTGATAAAATAACGTTACGGCGACAAATCGCAACGTTGAAAGACATAGATATCAACACATTATACACTGATGATGGTCCATAACAAAATGCCAATTCAAATATAACGCCTTTTAATTGAAAGAAGCCGTATACTTACACAGAGTTCTGTAAATTTCATAAACGAAAATTTCCAATTTTCCATAAATTTGTTTGTGAAAACATGCAAGTGCGTAGTAAAGGGCACGTCTCGCGATCGGGCTTCAAATACATCACGTGACACGTGAAGCCCGGTGCACGGGGACCGCAAAACCTATTCCCGGGATAATAGACGTGTAAATACGAGCAAGTTCTCGTTACTTCGTGTAATGTTTTCCAGCTTTCTGATGCGCCACGTGAGCTCCAGAATAACTTAAAAACATCACGTGCTGGGTGTGCCAATTTTGAGAAAACCCTGACCTGAATTCCGACTAAGGATATAGAAGAAGTGGGATATATGAATCCGACGTTTTACAATAATTACAACACACACACACACACACACTTGTGTGTGTGTGTGTGTGTGTGTGTGTGTGTGTGTGTGTGTGTGTGTGTGTGTGTGTGTGTGTGTGTGAGTTATAAAATCTGTCTGTCATAGTTAACAAATTGCTATTTTCTACAAGATTTAGGAGACCTATGTTCGTTTGGCAATCTCAAGTGTATACTCACCGAACTTATCCATAATCTCATGCATTCCTTACCTGAAACAAAGCACAGACTATATTAAAATCAGATACATTTGGCAAGTGGCACCAACGGACGGTTTCAAGAATAACAGAGAGGATGTGAGTTTGTTTATTATGTTTTATACCTCGGCAAGGATCGTCGACCGGCTGAAAATAGTCGCGAGGAAATAACGACCACCGCTGCGTCTGCGCATCGCGATCGACTTGTGTATTTTGATTGTGCGCAATTTTGTGTAAACATCTTATTAAGAGTACCACGTGCAGATATTTAAAAATAAAGGTTATTATTTGTTGATTTGGCAGATTTAATGTCCGAGGCGTAGTTGTACGTCCAACTAAAAGTGAAAAAGAATTAAAAGTTTCTAAAAATGTAGAGTAGAGCAAAAACGAGTTTTATGATGTATAATTAATTAATTATAGTAATGTTTGGAAGCATTCAGCAACTTTTGTCAAAAGACAGTAACAACAATTGCGCGATATTGTCTCGTCTAATAAATATCTGACAAAATTAAATCATAATTCATAGTTTAAACAACTACTGCACCAAACACAATCTACTAACTAATTAATAATACAACTTTTTTGGATCAGACAAAAGCCAATTGCTTGATTGTTGAACTGCGACGATGAAACAGACGCGTCCTGTTGCGTTTGTCTTCAAATAACATACGTCGCATACGCAGGCCGCAATGCGCGGGCGGTTAGATTGTATGCGTTGTGCTACAGGTTTAATTAAACCAATTTGGAACGAAAATAAACGCGCAAAATGCTAGCTTGGACATTCGTATTGAGCGAGGGATTTGTGAGGTAGGTAAGTTTTATTGGGCTCATTTGAACGTCTCTCGCGTGCCAAAATACCATTAAACATTAGGCCCCAGAAGTTTAAGTGAGAATGATATTTAAAATGAAATAAATAAATTACTTTATTGAAGGTATCCATGGTCTCTATGCTATTCTATTACGATCATCAACATCATCTTGATCTACTGTTGGTCAATGCACAAATATAATTTAAAATAATCAAATTGTTAAACTACTCATCAATAGTTAATTAACGTAATTAACAATCGTAAACCGATGTAAACAGTGTACTTGCGTTTACCAACCACAGAGCAACTAGGGTAAACGCTGAGCATTGTATGCAAATACCCGCATACTAGCAGGGTGCGCGCGCGCAGATAATTGATTTAGTCGATTGATTCGATTACTATTGCAAAACGATGACATACTCGAGTTAACAGTATTCAAGAGGTTTAATTGATTGTGCATGATGTGGGTAACAACAAATGTGTCTATTAAAGAGCGAGACATTTGGCCACGATCACACCTGGGCGTCTACTCCCTAAGCCCGTAATAACGGCCGTATTTACGGGCGAAGGTGTTTTCTTTGGCTATCATACTTATTTCTCTAATCTAATTAGTATCTAAAACTAAAAATAAGATTTTGGGACCAAATGGGTGTTGATTGTTTGTCTAATAATAGATTACAATTATATATGGCAAAGCATGGCTAAAGAAAATACCTTCATTCGTAAATACGGCCGAAACTACGGGCTTAGGGAGTAGACGCCCTGATGTTAAGTGAAGATTGGTCATCATGTCTGTTTATGATCATGTTTAAGCTATCTATGTTGAAATAATAACACCTTTAACGCAAAGATTAAAACCACGCTTAATGCCAAACTAATTGTGATAATTATTGTAAAACCCAACAGCCTATATTTGTTTTGTATAATACTTGTTACTTAATTAACGAAACAATTGATAGCGTGTGAAATAACTAGAATTAGCAAGATTATATCGTGTTGTACAAGTACTTACCTACTGATTTTAGCATAAATACAATAAGAATTAGGAATGAAAAAATATTTGCGTAGAGCCTAAGTATTGGATAACAATGACGTTAAGAACCATGTTAATTTATTTTTATATTTAATTTTTTTGGCATGATTACAAAGATATAATAGACCTAATTAATAACGTCTTCTGACAATACTAATAACAACCAAATTCAGCCAAGCGACCACGGATTCACGGACCTTAATATTCTCTCTCTCTACAAACTAATATACATATTATAATTAAACCCGGTTCATTAAATGTGATGACTCACATTCGATGACGAGATTGATCTTATTATGTATTGTGTTGATGTCACTTTAATTTCAAGGATTTCCTATGTAAAAGTATACATACCTACTGGTGCACCAGTGAGCTCGATTTATAGTATATGTATCCATTGTAAACAAATGCCAAGTGTCAAGAGTCAAGACTAATCTATTTCGTTGAACGCCGAAACAATGAGGTGCATAATAAAACAATCTTTGCCGTATAATTTAGGACAGGCGGGTACTGTAAATTATATGTAGGCTCGTATGTATAAAACCTTATTCGATTTTTAAATTCAAATATCTGTTTTTGAAATCCAGAATCGGAGACGATCAAACTTGTAAATTGTTAAAAAGCTTCAAACCCGCAAGGTACAGACTGGAATTAGCCCCTGCCTGGCCCTAACCATACTTTTGAATCCTGCTTATATGACTCTTTTAGTTAATGTAAGTTAAACTTAGAAATACAAGGGCAGTTGAATGAGCTCTGAATAGGTAAAGTAAGAAGTATTATACTATATGCAAAAGTTGAGGTTCGTGTCAATAAACTACTTGGATCGCAAATAATCGCAATGATGCATGCATGATCAATCTGTGCTCAACAAAAGTTCTCATTTACAAGCAGGTGTCAAACCTGTAACGGTACAAATGTAAGACGAACATATAAATGCGGGCCCGAGAGCGGATGTGCATGCGCATCGTTATTAGCGGGTCTCAGGACCAGGGGGCTTACTCGGTAACACGATGTCTGTACTTTCAAAACCAGCTGTCTCTGTCGCTCATGCCAGTATGGCGTGTCGAGTGAAAGGGATGGCTGGCTAAATCTGTGCGAAGAGTTCGTTCGTGGTGGAGTCATATTGGTGTTGTATTTTCGAGGGTCGAGGGAAACTATAGGCAATATAACATTACGCTACGATCAAAAGCTGCGGACTGCGAAGCATCGATACAAAAATGTGCGGACGAAGTCGGGGACCGCCATCTAGTCTGAAAATATGGGTACAGCCTGCAAAGTAGGGACCCAGGTGATAATCGTTGCATCACCGGCATCACGCAATCTGTTAGATGCTCTTAATCTCAAACCTTGACCTGCAGGATTAAGATGGTCAGTGTTTGCTGCCCTTGATACAAGATAATGACAATGTTGTGTGTGAGATAAGATTCAGTATTCAACTCAAGTGCGTATAGTTGCGACTATTACATACTCATATCTCATTAAACTTACCAGTTTACGTCTAGCATGGTCTCTAACGATAGTTGTATGTCTAGGATTGAAAAAGCACTTTCTTTGCTAAAAAAATCTCATTATTGCGTATTTATAAAAATGCTCTTGCTTGCTTTAACTAATCTATGTCTATGAAAAACGCAGAAAAGGTGATAAAATCACAAAATGCTTATGCTGAGCGTATGCCTTTTCGACTCGAGTAGTCTACCCAGCTCTGCATGTTTTAAATGTTTATTTATTTCTCGGTCGAATAAATGTGTTTTCTTTCTTTCTTTCTTTCAAAATGGTAGTTCGGTTCTTAGTTAAAAATGTCACAGGAAACAGACGATTATAAACGTGTCATCAATAAAAATGGTCTGATGTTCATTAATATAAATAAACGAAACGATGACGATAAGTCAGTCTCATCATCTCACAGTAGCAAAATCAAATATTCAATGAATTAATAAATAATTCACAATACTACAACATCACCCAGTCTAGTCCAGTCAGTCCAGTCCTAAGTTCTCGTTATATCCGTTCAATACTTCATACAGACTGACGTTCCATGTTTTAATTATTCATTGGTTAGTTCCTATTTTTCGATGATAAAACAGGCACTTATGATACTTCAGGGGACGCAATTTCATTTTACCAATCAAAATGCTACTCCTTCCTATGTTAGTTTTGTACCAAACACGTGACGGGACCTCTTAAGTTTAAAGTTCACAAGCAAAGCCTTCCCACACGCGTCCCACTACATTTTCATATAATTCTGGTAATTACATGATCACAGTGCGCGACCTACTTGATTTGAGCCAACCAGTAATCACATATTCATAGACCCGACCCAAAAGATGTTTAAAGTGCCGGCAAAGAGGTTGCAATCAATCCTTGAATTTGTAGAGACAGTAACGAGATATTTATGTCTGACCTACATCAAACTAAAAGGATTTTAGTCTTTATGTTAGTCACTCCGTGATCATGGCACTTGCAACAGTGCTGGAAACATCGGAAACTCATACATAACAAAGGTAGAACTAAAACTATTGCAATACAGTAGAACCCTGATAGTAGCTTAATACGATTTCCCGAATATAACGCTATTTAAAGTCGTCCCAACAACTTGGACTATATTTTCATAGTACCTCAAATAATATGATTCGGCTCCCCGCTTAGTTTTCGTTTTTTTTGGGCGAAACTTGTCATGGTTGATGGAATAAATTGTCCAAAAAGACTGGCTATATACAAACTTCTATTGATATTATGTTTTTTTTGTATTCGTATTTTGTAAATTTATCTGTATTTATATGTAATACAACTTCCCGCTTATAATGCGTTTTTGGCCGAGTCCCGCTCCCGCCCGACTGAATCGTTTATCATTGATTAAGAAAGTTTAAAGCAATATACGAGTATTACTCGTACAATTCATGGTTTCCAAATATTTACCCAAGGAAACAGTCATTTAGAAATTAATTACATTTTCGATGGAACGGCTGAATGTCATGATTGAATTTAAATACGATGACACTACAAAAACAATGCATAAACCACATTGTTTTTTTTGGTTCATTACCAAAAGCAATCAACGCATGTTTAATTAAAACAAATGGAAGTTTATTTCCATAACATGACTTTCAGACTATGGAATAAAGACAATCCGTTCCGTTTGCATAAATAATTGATGAGTCTGTTTATAGAAAAACCATTAGAATGTCCGTGAATGGTTTGCTAAATGTGGATGTAATGAAAATTCTTCGGTTTATATTTTCCACTTAGTCACATAATAATCATTTCCAGAAAATTCAACTCATTTATAGCTTGCAACGGTCGTACGATTTAACATTCTATTCATTTCACCAAGGTCACCGAAACATATGCATGTCGATTCACTAAGCAAATGACAATGCTGTCATCGAGAACGTAAAGATGGGTTGACGATTTTCTTTTACTTCAACATTGTGCAGCGCATTTAGAACCGTCAAGCTATTCGGAAATTCAAGCTCGACGTCAAACACAGCGGTGATGTTGCGGTTAGTGAATTGCCCCCCTGGTGGGTGCTTATTAAGCTTGAAGTAATATTTAGGCTCTGAAAATAACACTTTCAAAGGAGAAAATGGCACACTTTGATTGGCATTTCAATTGAAACCCTGAGAAGGTTTCCCCGGTAGCTTTCCGCGGATTTCCGCACATATAAGGCTTTCGATGCATTTTGCATTGCAAAGCAAAGCGGCGATTAGCTCTGTGGGCGTGACTCACATTTGCATTCACTCATAGTCACAAAACAATACATAATTGTACCTATAAATATGTTAACAGCCGATTATGGTCACTAAGCTATGAGGATGATAATCGAATGCTACCAATTTGTAATCATATTAAATATTAAAGACAAGCTGAATCAATCATAGACATAGGGAAAGGATAGAGTTACTATCCACTTATTCAATTTACTGCTATAGTATCTGCGTTTGGTTGTACAATTTGAAATAATTTAATTTAAGCTATTATCAATCGCACCGTCAAGCCACCCTGTTGATAGGGTCTTATTTATTTTATGGAATAAACTTAGCAGCAAATAGAAGGAAAAAAAGCCGTTCTTTTCAAGCCGTGCAACATACCTACAGTAGTGTGGATACAAATCTGTTGCTAACTTATTCATTCAGTAACGAGGATTACGTTTATCGAATAGTGTAGTGGTAGTGATTTTACACGTTTTGAACCATACTTTTAAATTTAATTACAGTTAAAAGTTAGTCTAAACAAAAAAGTGAAAACAGACTCGGTTCAGCTAACAAATGGTAATCGGGTCCACTTTCGGTGAAACTCATTTCACTTGGCAATTAATCTCAATTGTGCAAAATTTCAAATAGTAACAACATTTCGCCAAGTACCTACTCTTCTTTGGACTAGTTACATTTGTAAGTGGATATATGAACTTTTTTAAAAGTGCGTTACAAGCCATTTTAGCCAATTAAATTTTCACAACGTTAATAAATATATTTTTGAGATTACTTGTAGTTTGGAATAAAATCACAAAACTGTATTTCCTTCAGACAAATAAACCCATTTAAAAGTCAGTCTCGAGACTAGATTAGACATACTTCTAAGAAGTATCCGAATCAAACTTTTTATATAAGTATAAATAAAATAACTACGACTTCCCTGACGCTTTGTTAATATTTTATTTATTAACAACAAAAAGTAAGGCGTTGAGAACCGTAAAACAATGTTGCACCGCTCGTGTAACGTTCTCGGAAGTCAGCAACTCATTTAGTTGTATCAAAAAGGTTTTGACATTATGAACCTAACTTCTAACATATTTGATGAAGCGATTGATGTTTAATTGTCCGATGATCTAATCGAAAAAGGAGTGTCAATCTAAATTAATCGAAGCATCAAATAAATAATTACAGTGGTAATCAGTCAGGTATCAAACGAATGCCGAGAGTCGCATAACAATGGAATTTTTATTGTGTCTCGTTTACACATACTTGACGAGTTAAATAGTCGTTATAGATAGATCTATTCGATGGGGTTAGATTCCTCGTCTGTCACAGAGTTACGGTTGCTTTTTACAAGTGCAAGTTATATTATTAAGTTTGTATAGTGACAAAACACTATAATAACACAAATCAACTATAGATAGATCTAGCTCGATTTCTAGATAGTTTAAAAGTTTAAACAAGCGCAGAACATTTCCTGTTCCACGTTATACAATTGCTTTAGTTAGATGATACAATTGAATCTGCTTCAGAGCAATATTAGTATAGTTTTGTTAAAAACACATTGTTTGCGTGTAGCTAATTTACATGATTGGCTACCGAGTGTGGCGAGCCTTGAACGGTGCTTTAGTTAAAGCTGTTCAAACCGACACAAGGATGGACAAATAATGGCAGAGATACATTTGTTATTGCCATTGTAATTATATAGAGCTGGCAATCCACTGAAATCCAATCTAAAAGTAAAAGCTAACCGAGCTTAAAAAATATTTTTATCCAGAGCTAGATTCATCATATCTATACTAATATTATAAAGCTGAAGAGTTTGTTTGTTTGTTTGTTTGTTTGTTTGAACGCGCTAATCTCCGAAACTACTGGTTCAAATTGAATAATTCTTTTTGTGTTGGATAGTCCAGTTATCGAGGAAGGCTATAGGCTATATAACATCACGCTACGACCAATAGGAGCAAAGATATAGTGGTAAATGTGTAAAAAACGGGGGAAAGAAGTCACTATTCCACGCGGACGAAGTCGCGAGCAAAAGCTAGTCGCAAATATGGGACAAATTTGGCACATCTTTTTGTATCATTTGATTTATATTTTCTATTTATTTTGACATTTATTATTATAAAATTTTGTCCTTGCTATTTTTTGTGATAGCAAGTTGATTGATATAACATTTTGTGTCAAATAAATCGTTCATTCATTTAAAATAATATACCTATCCTACGCCTACTCTGCAACAAGTATAACAATAAGTGTAATAAGTTAGCTTCGTGGACCATAAAAGCGTTTAGTTTAACTCTATCATTCGCTTTGCACATAAGTTCTTCGGATTCGGTGGACGACCGACCTAGGGTTGGTCAAAGAGTGTCGTTCACAACTTTGTTTCTATTTAAACGCAACGCGGTAAGTATTTTTGTTTGCGCGTCCAATTAGTATGTGCATGATACCTTAATGCGTGCGGTTAAGTGCTGCTTTATGGCGTACAAACACACCGAGATTGACGACGATGAGTATGTAGCTGAACAAACTGATAAAAAGTAAGCCAATGGCAATTGCAATGCACAAGAAGTCGTTCGCCTTGAATTTGAGGCATTTAAATTGGCAATGCAAAAACAATTTTAATAACGGAATCGTTATTCTTCGTTGCAGCTGTGCAGAAGACTAATCTTCGCCCTAATTCGCAAGTAAAGGACTACAAAAAGCAATGTTAGATGAAAACTTGGATTGAACCTATGTCCACATACAATGACTATCGTGACCAGTATGCTACTAAGCTAAATCGAAAGTTGAAAACATTTAATTGTTGTTCTTTATTCGTAAAATTTTACCTTATAATTATAAGGTTACCCGTATTTATTACATATCAATAAACAAAATATCGACGGTTCCCGGGCTATTTGTATGAAGCGACATTTTGGGCGAAATTGAATTATATACATATTTGGAATCAGCGAATTTTTCCGCGTCGTTTGAGCTGGGTTTGGTGACGATCTGGGCACTTTTTTGTCGCTCAATACAATCGCATTTTCGGGGCCTATTTTGCACTGCGATGTATGTACCGACACAAAATTTTGACAAATTTAGGAACTGTGTACTTAAGCTCACTATGAAATACCAGAGAGTTATTTAAACCCTCTTTCCTGGATCAACAATTTACAGACAATGTACGTTAAACCAATTAGCCTCACCTTATAAATATTTTGAAATGTCGCTTCATACATTTAGCTTTACTTTATGAATACATAAGATTATCGCATAATACAATTAGCTTAACCCTACAAATACATAGTAAAGTCGCTTCATACAATGAGCTTTACCTTATAAATATTATCTGCTTATTTCAGAAAACTTAATTACTCAGGCACGATTAGGAACAAATAAGTAAAAATGAAATCGGCGCTTAAACAAAATAGGCTATACACCACGAAAATGTATGGTATATGACATTTAAATCATTAGGTCAGGTATGAAATGAACAACTCTTCAATTTCATGCATTTAGCCTGGAGCTATTATTTTCAGTACTAGGCGGTTAAGTCATTTAGCCTGGAGCAAGAATTAATAAACCTAGGCGGATAAGTCATATAGCCAGGAACAACAAATACTTATTCCAGGTGGTTAAAACATTTGGCCTGGAACAAAATAAATAAATAAAAGGATCTTTTTGTATTAAACGACATGTATCTTTAGTAATAATAGGAATATCAGATAAAAAACCTATTCAGATTATGCAGCGTATGTAACCTAATCAATAAATAACTTTTTTTTTCTAAATTTAACATATTGCGGAATTTATGATTTTTTTTTCAAAAATCAAAACTTTAAACAGCTCTGGTGTAAAGTTTACAAAATGTCGCTTAATACAAATAGCCCGGGAACCGTCGATATTATGTTACTCAACCGTAGCAATAGCAACTTGTAATGAAGTTACCAACATCACGTATTCCAGCAGTAAGCTAATATGAGTAGGCAGCGTGCAATAGATGCAGATACGGTACAGATTTTATCTGTTGTAGCGCGCGCCCGCGCCATCGCATTCGGACTGCTGAACACGAAGCTCCGTAAACAACTGTATAACGGTGACGGAAAGACGGACGTATCAACTTGCAGGGCCGCAATATGAATAGCAAGATGTTCTCGAAGATACGTGCAGTATTTTACATCTTAAGAGTATATTATTTATCCACTTTTCTGCACAAAGACAATTAAAGTTTTGAACGAGCTTCAGTGCAATGTTAAAGTTGGTTTCTATAAAAAGAACTGGAACAACAGTAAATTACATTAAATTCATCAAAGATTGCGGGATGATTTGATTGACATACAGCAAGCAGCATGGTAACTATGCGCAAGCGAACTTTTACAAGAATTTAAATATTGTGATACTAGTGTCCATGAGAACGTTAGCAGACTTGTCTGGACTGGACTTGCAAGTACTACAAGTCCATTTTGTTGTTATTGTAATTTCAAAAACTATTTCTGTATACATCAAATTGATGTCATCATCATCATTATCGGCCAAAGGACGTCCACTGCTGATCATAGGCCTCCCAAACGGCTTTCCACAGCGACCGGTTGTGAGCGGTCTACATCCAGTGTGATCCTGCGATCTTGATGTGCAATCGTCTGAACTTCTTTTGTAAAACAGGAACCAGAAAATATTGTTTGACGAAATCTATCAAATTCAATATAATAGTAGCCAATACTGACAAACCAAACCGAATACAAATTACTGACCTTGTTTGAGACAGATAAATAACTAAAATAAACTAAATGTTTGCGGTCTTGTTAACAATTACGATACAAGGTTTCCGGTCGATTAAAGCTAATGTTGCGCTGCTTTTGTGGACAATTCGCCGTAAACAGCTACAGAGCCTTCGGCATAGAGGCTCTACTATGTAAAGCAATCTCCATATATTCGAATGAATTCGAATCTGTAGCACAGACGATATAATAGTATTGCAGACGTACTCACTCCTATAGCAAGAAGAAGATAACATTTGTTATTATTACTTTTATATACCCCGTGTCGTTGCGATTAAAAATAGCTCTACAAAGTTTGTGAACTCTTGTATTCATCTGATTAGTTTTATTGTAGCTTCCAAGATTTTTAAAGTTTCTTTTAACTCTCTCGTCTGTAGTGGTAGGTCTTTTCCATCAGCCCAGGTTCTAGATTCTGGCTACACAGCAGTGGCAGTGGTGGGAAAGTAAATGGGCAAAGGTTTTACGTAAAAGATCCAGCATCCTAAAATGAGCGAGATGGACTGCTAGTTGCAAACATATGGTTAACTTTTTATAGAATAGGACCACAGCCGTTCACCAGAGGAGAGAAAACGTGTAATTTGTACGGTTGTCATTGGTGTAATGATGCCTAATTAGTCTCGCCGCAAATATACACATTCTATTGCTCTGGAAACTCAGCAACTAGCTTAACTAGACGATTTTTTTGGTTTATGATATTGGTAGAGTGGACATTGTGCTATTTAAAATAAACATGTAGTTTTACATGAGGGTCAGCTCAGCATCCTCAATCATTCAATAAATACCAATAAAAAGCTATACGTTTTCCTTAGTCAAAAATACGTTCTACAAGTGAACGATACAATTACAGACCAAGAAAAAAAACCGGTTAAGTGCGTGTCGGACCCGCGCACTGAGGGTTCCGTGCCACCCTTAACTAAATTCAGGTTCCACTTACTTTCACTTAACGAAAACATCACAATATATTGCGACAGCAAAAATAACTTTGTTTTTCATAGTGTTTGTATGAAAGACAAAGTTATATTTGCGGTTGATAAAAATGTGCAATATCTCAAAAACTACTGGTTCGATCTCCTTCAAACCAATTTTCGTTGCAAGTTTTTGTTAAGATCTACATCATATATTTTTTTCAAAATTTTCACTTTCTTAGTTCAAAAGTTAGATGGGGGGGACGCCCATTTTACCACTTTGGAAGCGTCTATATCTCAAACCTTACACTTTTAGAAAAAATGGTTTTAGAAACCTCAACATCATTTTAAAAGACCTATCCATAGACACCCCACACGCATAGGTTTGAGTAAAAAAAAATTTTTAGGTTTTAGTTTCATGTATGGGAGCCCCCCCTTAAATAATATTTTTTCTAACTTTTTGTATCTGAATCGGAAAGCGGTGAACAAAATACACCTACCGTCTAAGTTTCAGCTATGTGATACTTATAGTTTCAGAATAAAGTGGCTGTGACATACGGACGGACAGACAGACAGACAGACAGACAGACTTGACGAAACTATAAGGGTTCCGTTTTTTGCCATTCGGCTACGGAACCCTAAAAACGGATTAGCATCGGGCCAACATATGTAGCGAATGGTGGATCCCTCACTTGTGCAAAACTAAACGACTATAGGTATTCATCACCTATTTAAATTAAATCATTTAACCTGGCTTACAAACTGTACTATATTTGCTTATTAAACTTGTTTATACATGTCATTGATGTCAGCTATTAAAGAGCTACCGGCCATAGAGATTGTATCGGCGCCCGCGCAGCCACCGCGGTCGCGCGTGCTAGCTGGACGATCTATTATACCATTACACTTGTACTCGATAAGAATGGCAACGATTGTTTCGTACGTGACATAACATAATGCAGCGCTGTTTGTTGTACACACCGTGCAACATTATACCAATGGAATGGAATGAATGGAAAACATTGAGAGAAACAAACAAAGGACCCCATTATCATAATCACCACATCTGGCCTATCCTAACGCACGCCATCCTGATCCTTGTATATTATATCCATCCATAGAATATTAAATCACTGATAGGTACACTAGATATGTTTAACAGATTCAACTGAATGAAAAAATATTAACATAAATCGTCAGTGATAATAAGTAATAATGAAAAAATAAAAAAAACTTTTATTCCTGTTTTCTAAAAGTAATAAGATGATTGTTAGAAAATTGAACTGAAAAATATATTTGTTGAAGCCACAGGAAAGCTCAAGGCGATGTTTATTTTTAAAAATACACAACTAAGCTTGATGCTAAACTGTATGGCTATGGCGTAATTTAAATAAGCACAAATATAACACATAATCATTGCTAAGTTTGCTCATTAACATGTACAATAGTAACAGATAAATAATTGCGGAAACCTTTAAAACTCACGTTATCAGCTGCTATCATTTTTGCTTTACATTTTACTAATAGACACTGATTAAGATCTGTGACATTAGTTTTAAAGAGCAAGCTTGTTCAACTTCAACTTCAACTTCAACTTTATTTTGCAAACTAAGTGTTACATAAGTTCAAAAAATAATAACAATGTACTTAAGACTTAGTAACCTGTAAGGTATTGCAAACAGTAATTATTACACAAATAAGATACTACGAAAAAAGTAAATATTTTGCAAAGTTAAATTCTCTCTGTCAAAAAATCACTAATCATTTGTTGATTTTAATGTGTTCAATTTGCATAAATATTTATATAGCACGATAGATATAATATAATAATACGTGTAGAGAAGCTAGAAACAACTGTCTAGAATGGACGTGTAGACTAAAAAGTAAAATCAAATGCATAATGACCAAATAATGAGCACTACAACTATAACTTTCGTTTGCCAAATTTGGCGAAATGACAAATGAATACGTGCCATTTGCGATTCAAACAAAAAAAAATATAGGTCATCAACGACAATACCTACACACAACCAGTTATCAACGTGCGAACTGGGACATGAAATCAAACAGTCAGACCGCACCGAATAGTCATTTAATTTGGGGTTCTAATACTGATTGATTACTAGTTATTAGAATAGTGGTAGTAGTGCAGAACTCGGTAGCTGTTTCTCTAGTTCAATAAATCAGTTGGTCTGTGGTCAGTGAACTGCGTATTTATGCTACGTGCAAGGCCTCAGTACTACGATCACGCATTCAGCAAATAAATTAGATTATTATCTCCGGATATTATAATGAAGATAGATATATCAAAATAAAGATAAGAAATTTTAACAAGCCTAGTTTTATTTCTAAAATGCTAGATCAATTATTTTCTAGCGGCTATAAATTAACTTCAATTAAGGCATATTAGCATCGTCCTCTTTTTTTCTGGGTTCTCTTTGCCAGATTTCCATCGCCCACTTTGTTAAAGTACGCTAGGTAACAGAACTATTCAGATGTATCAATATCTACTACTCAGGAAATAATAAACAGAACCAAAGCGAGAGACTAGCGTCGACATCTATGCAAAGCAATCAAATTCACTGATTACTCATTTCCAACCTAGATGGCGCTGAAGAGCTAGATCCCCACGAGGGATCGTTATTGACATTTGCCGCCTTACGTAACGAGAGCACGTGGGCAGACAATAACAAAGGAACTTTCAACACGAAATCAACATTTAACATCGTAAATAGATAACCCGAATACTTAATAATGTTCCCCCGATATAAATACAAGAGGTAGTTACGTATTTTGGCGAGATTTAAAGATATTTTTATTTGTATTTGATATCAACATCAAGTACATGACTGCCATCTGTCGGTCATCTGCGTATTTATATTATGCTCGTCAGTTTACTAGATGGCGCTGTACAACGCAGTTCTAAAAATAGAGCGGTCTAACGAAGAAGGAACACAATATCATATTCCTTTTGCGTACAAAAATACTTTCAGCCGGTAAGGCGACGGTGACACTTGTTATCTGACTCCTGGTTACACTAGAGAAATGATAAAAATAGACTTTCTTATTAATTCTACTTTTGTTTTTTTTTATTTGAAAACAGCAAAGCTTTGTCTCGGAACAGCATCGCCTTTTCTGGTAGGGGTTTATTTGGGTTTACTGTAATCAAGACTAACGGTTTCGTCGACCCACACGTAAATGCGAAATAGACCGATCGGTCGCTCGGTTCTCCGAGAAAGACACTACTCGAACAACTACTGTGTGTGTATGTTTGTATTTTTAGGGCGATTTTCCCCCTCTTATACGCGAATAAGATATTTTGTACCCTAAATCTACTGCTTCATCTCTAGCTCGTAGGTTATGTTTTCAATCACTGTGTAAAAAGGCCAACAGGCTAGCACACCACAATCGTTGGCGTACTTTTTATTGTAACGCATTTTATCAATTACTATGGCGATTCGAAACTATGACGTCATAGCTCTTTTTTGTGATCAACTGACGCATGTTTTTGCCGGAGCTACTGTAAAACGAATTTCGTAAATAAAGAATTAGGTTAACGACCCGGCCGCCGCACGTACCTGAGCATGCACGTGAGCTGCACGTCGTGCTGCAGGCGGGCCAGCGCGGGCGCGCCCTCCACGCGCACGGCGCTCACCTTCTCGCGCAGCGCCGCCGCGCCGCCGCCGCAGCGCTCGCGCAGGATCGACATTATGTTCGGCTGACGCAGGAACGCCACCACCTGCCGACCGGGGACGGGTTAAAGTGACTTGTTCCACAGAATATTGCTTGTTTGTAAGGGTATCTGATGAATTTAAAATAGTGGTGGGTACAACTGTCAGGCTCTGTTTATAGATAGTGCCATCCACGAAGGTACGCCCCACTCATTTTTTGATCGAGGAATGCGCGGGGTGTGGGGGTGACACGAGCGTCAGTTGCGAGCCGGCCGTCATTCAAATATTCAGACTCGTCACGAAAGTGGCTCTACTTAAATTATTTTTAAAATGTCAAGGAAAACCTAGTGTGTTTATACCCTGTGCCCCAGGCGAGGTCTTAATTTTGCGGTCTACCTATACATCATATAGCAAAAAGTTATCTATTAGGACAGTAGCTACTGCAAATAACAAACATTATCGTGTACAATAGTAGCAACAGAATCGTTTTCTCTTACTTTGTCGTTATATGCAACGGGTATCTCCTGGTGCGTGGTAGGTGGCTGCGCGTCGGCCGCCGAGACCGGAGGACGCGGCGGCGGCGTCGGCGCCTGCGCAGGAATAAAAATAAACAAAAATTTGTAAATTCAAAGTTGCTATAGCCTTTAATGCATGGCTGTGTGATAGATGAAGTCTGAAGTATTACAATTTAATATAGTGATTAGATAGTCACCGCCCGAGGCATTGAGATAAATACTATAGAGAAGCAAACTTCATAAGCGTGCCTGACCAAAAGCATGACCACTTGCTTGACAGTTCATCGGTGACGACGCGGCTTTGAAACCGCTAGACATTTGAACGTCAACTTATATCGGTCTCATTTACACAAGTCAGAACGCTATACCGGGTCGTAGATTAGACAGTGACAGCAATATAAACAAACAATTTTGGATCAGGGTGGCCTACCATAGGAAATTTTACCCCAAAATTAAAAAAAACAACTCATACAAATTGAGCACTGGGACATTTCTTGACATGACACATTCTTTTGTTTTCACACATTTTCATGAAGCAAATGGACTATAAAATTATTTTAACGTGTTTTTTAATCTAAATCTAAATATTGAGCATTGCATGAGCTTTGAAATAAGAAAAAAATAGGGGATTTTGTTTTCAGATCCGTAACTTTAATAGAATCGTCAATGCAGCATTTTATAATGGAGGTATATTTTTTATATGGTCCGATAGCTTGAGTCTAGATTAAACGGAGTTTTGACGGAGGGATCTTTGCAAGATTTTGTCAGGTGTTACATTAGAAAAAAAGTAATAACCTGGAGAATCCAGCTGTGTCCTTGAAACTTTAATTTCAATTTTCGCTCTTTAGAGACGTTTCAACAAGATTTAAATGCATTTCAAATCTATTTATATAACTTTGTCATCTGGCAAAATATTAAAATTCTCCCCTAAATGTGGGAGATCAATCCTATTTTACTAGCGGCAACCCTGAACCTTATTTTAATTTCGGTATTTTTCTTGTGTTTTTACGTTGATATAAATTCTAAAACTCATTAAGAACGTTACTCTGGAAGGCGGATTAGGTTTGCGTGTCCTTGAACCGCATTATTTCGCAAAGTTTGACCCGCTTTTACGTAATTTTTCTCGAGGTTCATCTCGGTTGGCATCTGAAAGAGCATTGATTTGACGTAAGCTGCCCAATACTGCGCATATGTCTCCAGACATATGTTGTTGTTAAACTTGTTTCTACGGTAACTGCTAATCTATAGAAATATATATATCAATGGCCCGAGGTATGTAGGTGAGAGTGTGTGCGCGATTGTCAAAACGCACACGTTACGTAGTATAAGGGATGTAATAGTTAAATGACATGCTGATAAAAAATAAGCATCACACAGTAAATGAAAACAATAGTAAACGTAAAGTAAGGCAAAAGACACGACACAAAAAGCAGAAACGAACACAAACGCATATGCTACACGAAGACCACAACGAACAAACTTAAATAAATAAGTGTTAGGAAACTAATCAGACCAAAAGAGATGAGAATGATCTAGAAACAGAATACCTACCTATTTAATATACAAAACACTAGGACATATATAGCGAAAAGACCTTTCGCCCACACGAAGCTCACACGAGATGGCCCGACAAGCAATAACACGACAATTGGACGCTTTATGAATAAACATGACCTTACTCCGTTTGCGTGGAGTGTAGTAGGTGTAATTGAACTCTACAAAGGCACCAGACTATTAAATAATCTAATAAGTTGTACAAATGTTGTAAGTGTGCAGCTAGCTGCTATGTCTAGTTTCTGAAGTGTGTTGATAACAGTTTGTTTATCGATGATATACATAAAGCATATTATGGAATATATAATGTATACGACCACTAAAGGACATCACATTAAAATAACTTTAGAAACCAGTCTATATAATTATGCGGCATAGAAAACCAAGCTCACATCTCACCACCCACTACACCTCCCTCCCCCAGGCTATTAAAAAACCTACCAAAAGCTACCAAAATCTACCAAAGCTACCACCGCACCTGGTCGGGCAAGACGTGCCGTCGCCGCTGCGGCAACAACGGCGAGAAGGGGCCGGCCTGCGGCGCGCGCGGCAGCCGCGGGTCGATGAACGTCGTCCGCCGCATCACGTGGTCCACGTAGAAGCGCTGCAAAACGCACACCCCTTACACCTTGTTAGTTAGCAACAAGCTATCGGAGGCTGCTGTTAGACACTTTTGCTGGGTTAAGATAAAGATAAGCGTATGCCAGCTTTAGACGTCAATGAGATCTACCTATATCTTGCTCAGCAATTTCTACTAGGGTTTGTAGGGTTAAGATATTAATATAAGCTGCCATAAACATACAATATACCAAACTTTATTTTATAATGGAATTAATTTTATATAGCCAGGAGTAAACTTAAATATTCCTATGGACGATCGGTATTGGTATTTTTTTGCTGTAGTGTTGGTAGTGCTTGGTAAAGCAATAAATCTGTTTACCGCCGGCACCGTCACTGAGCTGTTGTACGAAACCACCTTCGATTACACAAACATCACGTACATACCGCCACGGCATGCGGCGTAATACCAATCCATGTGTAAACAGCCTAATTATCCATGTGTAATCATATTAGGTTACCTTCCCGTTCCGATCGAGCTTGGTGTCCCACCCTAACGGCAGGTCTCTCTCTGTCTCACTGAACATGTTGACTAGCGCCACCAGGTCTCGGTTGTGTTGGTATCGCTCGAAGGAGGACGTGTCGCGACGGATCTTCGAGATCATGTGCTTGAGCGTCGAGTTGCAGTTGTAGAGGGATGACGCTTCCTGAAAACAAGAAAGGCGAAAATCAAGTCAATGGTATAAAACCTTAAAAACTAACAGACAGCGGAGAATTAAAATCTTTAAGGGATAAAGAAATATATTGCCGATTAGGCAAAGAATCCTTAGCAGATTTGTTATCTTAGCATACCATACGAGATTTGAATCGACCAATATCTTTACAATGTTTATACGTCAACCTCTGTGTCAAAAGCATGCTACCAGGCACTAAAAATAATGCTAAATCGATAATATTACCTCATGATATCAATATCTCGCCACATTAATCAAGTATGGACTAAAACACAACTATTCAACAATAATGATTGCGTTTGAATATCAGCTAATGACTAATGTCCAATAATCACTGTTCACCAAGTTACAAATAGGCTAGACGGGACCGGTCCGACACCTTTTGGTTCCGATACCATCTCAAAGCCGATATGCGTCACCAGAATACCGATGTTGGTATATTATCTCACTCGTTTTATTATTTAATGGCTATTTTAGGATTCAGATATTAATTTTAACGAGCTTTCGATGGGCTGATTTGCATAATTCGACTTTTTTAGTTCTGTGACCTACATTCCGAAATAGCTCCGAAATGATTTTGATACGAGATGTTCGAATAATCAGATATTATCAGGTCATAATAACTAATGCGAGACAGAACTAATTATATCTCTTTTTTCTCTCGCTCTCAGCTGGGACTTATTAGTCTCGCATCAAAAAAATTGTGTGATTTAAATCTTACTTACATCGGTCGCGGATTCGAATCCCGCAAGAGGAAAATGTTTATGCGATGAGCACGAACATTTGTACGTAAGTCATGGGTGTTAATATAGACTAAGATTTTTTATGAGACGCCTCTGTCATAATCGTTGTCTGGTATTCGTAACACAAAAAAATCCTTACTTCAAAAACGATGACAGTTGGTGTGTTGTCTGGCGCACATTTATAATAATTATTATTATTCACCTTCATCTCTTTTCCTTGGCATTGTGTCTCCCTCTATCATAATCTCTTTCTCTGCCAAGTTTCCATCTCGCTCATTTTATTTTTATTTATTGATCCACCAACATTTGTATTATTCACTAAAATAGCAAAAATAACTAAAATGTACAAATAACAGGCAGATACCACATGCACATGTATAACAACATCAGCTATAAGAAGTACCAATAACAATGACAAGACAGGTACTTTATACAATAAACTTGATGTACAAACGATACATATATTTCTTTATCTCCCTCTCTCTCTCTCTCTATGTTAAACCCTTTAAACAAATTTGTAAATTCACTAAATTTGTGTGCAATAAAGAGTTATCTATCTATCTATTATTATTATTGAGTTGTTGGGCCCTATTGTAGCCTGCTCGACCAGTTATGATCTATTGTGGCAGCCCTTATGCTTTAAAGTTCACTGCTTAGTCCCGCTGAGTCTATAAATTGCCAGATTCTTTGGAGCGTGATATCTGTTATCTCATCTGGGTGCACGATGTGCCGCCCAAGATGGATACTTCTTTTGCTCATAAGCGGACCGCAAGAGCAGAGGATATGCATGGCCGTTTCTTCTTCTGTATTACAGAATCTCCACAGAGCGTCTTCGGTCATGTTCATTTTGGACAAATGTTTGTTCAGTTTACAGTGACCGGTTAGTATTCTGGTCACTGCACAAGCTTTGTATCTTTCGAACTTTAATAGTTCTTTAGTTACTTTGTTGTTGTAACCTTGAATGAGTGCTTTTGAGTGTGTTTGTCCTGGTGCAGACTTCCACAGCTCAATAGCCTCTTGTTTACAGAGGGTGGTTAGAAGCGTAGTGGCGCGTTGTTTGGTGATGCCACAGAACGGTTCTACGCCAATTTGAGGGTTATCGGCTCCTTTTCTAGCGAGTTCATCTGCTACTTCGTTTCCTTCAACATTAGAATGCCCTGGTACCCATGTAAGTGTTATCTATCTATCTATCTATATTGCTATACATATACAGTGGTGGACAGCTAATTAAAGACACTTTGAAAATTGTATGTTCATCAAGTTTTGGGTTTCAATAATTTTGTATTATGAATACATAGAAACCAGTAACTATTGTAAAATAATCGTATGGGTTTTACGTATAATTTGAAGTTACTATTTGCCATAACATTGATCTATTTTTCGTTATTTTGGACCTCAAATCTATTATGAGCAAAATAGTGTTGTCCACATCACTGTGGACAACTAATTAAAGACACCAAATGTAAGTTACTGAAAACCAAAAAAATACTGAACTACAAAATAGTCAGTTAATGTGAAATTATAAATAGTCATTTTTCAATTGTTTTACAAAGTTTTTGATGTTTTGTCGTATGTCGTTTAGCTGTATTTTGACCTTAACTTAGTCCTGGCATTGGGGATATGCGTTTCTTGTTATCATGTATTAGAATTGTTCTTATGTTTTCATAAAAGCGTCGTATAGTTAATAAACATTAGCAACATGTCTCGCTAGTGTATTACCTAATACAAGAATCTAATTTTGTTCAATTGGGTTGATGTTAGGACTATTATGGTAGCATATCTAAAAGACAGGCAGTGTGCCTTAGAAAAACTGAGACGGCCGTTGCAGTCGGTTTAGTAAGTCGTTAGTATGTCTAAACTACAAGATTATCTAGACAAGATGCTTAGTCAGCTAAGGGTAAGATAGGCTGTTGTTGAATATTATTGTTTAGGTATTTCATCCATGTACAAGTATTTTTTCATAGGTTCAGCAATACGTCTAGAAAATCAACGGCGCACTTTGATGTTTCCTCACTTTATATCTTACAGTTATATGATACATAGTCTTGTTAAATTGTCGTCTCATAGACTGTTTTTCTCGTAATTACATCCATTATTTTATTTAATTCGAAAACATCTCAATTATCCACTTTGATTCGGTCCACGTTAAGAATGTATTTAGGCAAACCGCATCCGTGAAATATTTGGCATATTATAAATTTGGTAACTTATACAATTTTCTTCAGTGCAAGTTTTCCTCGCATAATCTAGGCTTTATTTATATTATATTTATTATATTATTATTATTTAACGATCTTCCTGCTTTACTGTCATGAAAATATGCTTTGATCCTTAATATTTTTCATCTAGAAATCCCATTCTAGGTCTTTTCGTGGGGTCCGATTCTAAGGTCCTTACATCTATCGCATTTGAAACTTTGTAATATCAGATAAATAATAGTCAGTAGGTAGTAACCAACGCTAAAACTACCTTAATGACGCGTTTATGAAAGCATTCGAATAAATTTCAATACATGCTTGCAAGGAACTAATAGCACTAATGCCAGGACCGTGTCAGGACTGGGTAAAGGTCGAAATGCAGCTAAACGACATACGACAAGACATCAAAAACTTTGTAAAACAATTGAAAAATGACTATTTATAATTTCACATTAACTGACTATTTTGTAGTTTCAGTATTTTTTTGGTTTTCAGTAACTTACATTTGGTGTCTTTAATTAGTTGTCCACATCACTGGTACACTTATTTTGCTCATAATAGATTTGAGGTCAAAAATAACGAAAAATAGATCAATGTTATGGCAAATAGTAACTTCAAATTATACGTAAAACCCATACGATTATTTTACAACAGTTACTGGTTTCTATGTATTCATAATACAAAATTATTGAAACCCAAAACTTGATGAACATACAATTTTCAAGGTGTCTTTAATTAGCTGTCCACCACTGTATA